>JARFIW010000380.1:52500-70000 GCA_036346225.1 Platerodrilus igneus | reverse complement strand
TTATATATCGAAGTAAGGTAATTATTATTATTCGAGTTCATTGATTTGTTATGCAGGTGCTTTAGGTATCATCTGTAGTTGCTGTCCACATTGACATTGATCGTTAGTTAGACTATTTCATAGTTTATTGCCGCCTTGTAAGTATTCCGACATTTATATGTGACTGTTTTCTTTTTCGAACATACGCTGGGATAAACCCAATTTGAAAGTAGATACGCTAATGTTTGTTCTGGTCAAATCCTGACTGGAAAAGTTCTTAAATTTAATGTTTGCTTTTAATTAACCGTCCGCTTATACGAAAGTATCAGCGTTATTTTGTTGTTACTGATTAGATTTATTGCCTGTTAGCTACGAATTGCGCACTTCGTGGAACAATTCTTAGTTTCGTGACGGCGCTGTAGTTACGGTTGATTTTGTCCTTTCCACCACTACTTTGTGTGGAGGAGATTGGTGTGGAACCTATCGACTAGTACGCGCTGCTTATTATGTTACAAAGTTTAATTACCATAGGATATCATTTGCATTGATTTGCATAAAAACAGATTTTACAGCAAACCACATTTTTGCATTTTATGGGCTGACCACTCTGTATATGTTATGTACCACCTACGGAGTCAACTTTTCTATTAATTCCTGTTTACTCTCATTAAATCAAGGGTTTAAACCCTAGATTTTTAATAAAAGATGTATAGCAATAGAACTAGTACTATTAACACAAAAATTACTCGCATGTTTAGATGTTGTCCTAAAAATTTCATATATTTATGTACCACAAAGATAGGATTGGCAGGCTATGTATTAATGTGCAAATATTTAACCTTTCTTTACCTCAACATTCCACTGGAATAATAAATAACTCAAATACAAAATGGATTTTACAAGAGAAAGCATAGGCTGTAACTAAAGATTTTCTGTTTTATCTCACAAAGAAATATACTATAAAAACTGTTGAGTAACATTAATTTTGATAAAAAAGAATATTGTACATAATTTAGTGTTGAAAAAAGTAATATAAAAACTTAAATTTTGTGGCATTATGATCGCATTCATGGCTAACTCCAAACAATTTAATGGAAAACAAACTAACTTTTTATTAAATCACATGTGATGTTATATTCATTCCATTACTGGCTAACACATGTCAACAAACAACGAAAATTTAGCACAACCTATATTATGCCTCTACAAAATTAGGGTTGTGCTGCTGTAAATAATTCCGTAAAGTGACTCACAAACGTTCACAAAACGAATCAGCTGGATTGTATCCTCTTTTGAGTCAAACACAAAGTCCATTTCTACCTAATATTCTTTTCTTTAGAACAACAGTATAGAAAATCCAAGCTGGTAAATATTTAGAATTTATTGAACTTCTAAATACATTATTTGTTGTTTATGGCTTATCATTTATTCTTTATTGTTTACCCATATTGTTTTCACTTTCTTATGCATGTTTTATTGTTTTTGTACTAGAAGGAAGTCAAATAAATAAAAATTTATAAGTCGACACTTACTATTAAAAACCTAGTTTCTTGTAGCATCACCAACTGAAACATCTTCCCTCGACCATAGTGTGTTGTCTGGTTATCATATTGAATTAGAATGATCCAGTGAGATAGCATGTTCGCAAATATCTCATATCTGTATGGGTTGTCATTGAACAGTCAATAAATTTGGCTGTTTTTCACAAGTGTAATTAGCACATCTTAGATATTGAAACAGATACCGCTCACAGTGAATTTTACATTAATGCATAT
Source organism: Platerodrilus igneus (assembly GCA_036346225.1). Taxonomy (NCBI): domain Eukaryota; kingdom Metazoa; phylum Arthropoda; class Insecta; order Coleoptera; family Lycidae; genus Platerodrilus; species Platerodrilus igneus. The sequence goes on along the minus strand of JARFIW010000380.1, from coordinate 68,246 downwards.
TTATCTTAAAAACGGAAAGTGCACTGAGGAATATTTTTAGGGTATAAAATGTGTACTAATAACGTACGGAATTTATAATTACTGCAATAAGTCATCTCTTCTGTAAAAATGTATAAAGTTTACTCAAAAAATACTGATATAGACTAAAAATGATTTATGCAATAAGTAGAATCTACTGTTATCAAATGCATTAGAAGACAACTTATTAGGTTTCAAAAAAGTTACTTATTTATTTCTTATAACAAAATTTGAACAATAAGTGGATGACTAAGCAATATTCTATAATATTCACTACAGAAAGCTAGTTCAATTATTTGAGTTCATATTTATTTGCTACAGTAAAAATGAGGTTGAAATAATGAAATACATAATTTTTACATTGTCAAATATTTGTTTTGCAGGTAAATGGTTTGGAAAAAATAATATAGAGGTGGCATGGGGACGTCCAAGGTGTTACAGCAAAGCTAGCAGGTTGTCTGCACCGCCTCAAAACCTTTGCACGTAAGTAATTTTTGAATACTTTGAATATCAGGTTTAGATATGAGCTCTTTCAAATGAAAAATATGTTAATTATGTTCTTAAATGATATATTTTAAAACTATCTGCCAAAATAAGAAAGTAACTAATTACTAATAGCTTTTATGGTTTAGTAATGATTATATCAATAAGCACAACTATACGTTGATCAGTTTAATAACACCATATGTTTCTATATATTTTATATATTTACTAGATTAAACGGGAACTTGGCTGATGTACTGCATTTTTGGGAGCCCACTTCTAACGATCCTTAACTTATGCTGTTTTGCCCATCTTTCTCTTGCAGCATTAATTTTGGAAATGTTGGCTACGTTGTAGCTATCTTTGGTCTTTCCTTTCTCTTAGGCCTTTCGCTTAGGGCTTTCTCTTAGGGCACTGGTGGTTTCTTTTTGTTCTATTACTGGTTCGATGGTTGGTAAAGGTCGCATGGTTGACTGCTGATTACTTGATCTTTTGCCGGTAGTTGACTGCTTGTTCTCTTGCTGCAGGATTTTTTTTAATTGCTATCCAGCATCTAGTATGTGTCGGGGATGTGGTTTTTTGAATTTGCTGTTTGTGTTATGTGAGGTTGCGATGTTGCGAAGGCATGCTAGATCTGTTGTCTCTATTATGTTGTAGGTGTTTGTCGCTAGTTGTATAAAGTACGTTTCTAGTGCTGGTAGTTATAGGTCGTGTCTTAGTGTCTCGTTGTGTACGTACCAGGGTGCTCCTGTGATGGTTCTCATAGTCTCGTTTTGTAGTGCTTCTAGTTTACGTTTGTTGGTTTGGTTAGTGTAAGTGTACCGGCCTTTAGTCTTATGTTTAGTGGTAGTCTGTTTTTGTGGGTAAGTATGCCGTGAAGGTAGCCTTTTGCGCATTTCGTTTTGTTCAGCATTTCTGTTACGTGTTTGTTGAATGTGAGTTGTCTGTCAATAAATATACCTAAGTATTATATCGTGGAGTTCCAAGTCAAACTTTAATCGTGGTGGATTCTGTGTGGTTGTCCTTCGTTTGAAGAAGTTAATTGCATTTGTTTTTTATAAGTTTAGTTTGATCCTCCATTGATCAAACCAGCTTGGTAGTACGTCGTGCTGTTTTTGTATTTTGTTCGTGACGTCTTTGATGTTTTACCTTTTTGTTACGATTAGTGTGTCGTCTGCGTGAGTGGCGTAGAACGAGTCGGCTAGGTTCGGTATATCATGTACGTAGGCGTTAAATAGTGTCTAGGAGAGGCAGCCTCCTAGTGGAACATTTACGTTGATGTTCGTCAGTGGTGAAATTGCGTCCTCAACTTTGACTGTATGGTCCTGTTTGTTAGGTAGCTATGTAGCAGTTATATGTATAATGTCGGTATTCTGTGTATGGTGACCAGTTTGAAGAGTAGTCTATTGATCCATACCTTGTCGAAAGCGTTTTTTATGTCTAGTGCGACTATTACAGTGGTCAGTCCTTTGTTGTTATAGTTTGTGACAATGTGGTTAATCACTCGGATCGTTTGTAATGTAGTGGAATATTGTTCTTTGAATCAGTGTTGTTCGTGTCTGTCTTGTTGCAGTGGTTTAAGTCTCGTCAGTAGGCGTCTTTCAAAAATTTTTCAAATAAAGTTTAGTAGTGATATGGGTCTGTAGTTGTTAGCGTCTCTTGTGTTTTTGTTCAGTTTCGGAATCATCACTACTATTGCGGATTTTCAATCTGTAGGGAAGTGTTCTATAGTTGATGATGCTATTAAAGATTTTTGTTATTAGTGCGAGCGGCTTTTTTGTGATGTGCTTCGACGTTTCGTATTTCGTTCTTTCCAGGTGCCTTTGTGTTACTCTGTTCGTTGATAGTTTGTCTAACTTTTTGTGGTGTGACGTGTTGTATGTTATTGTCTGTTGATAACTGTAGTAAATGGTTTAGTGCCGTGTTCGCAAAGTCATAGAAGTTGTTGTTATTAGTGGGGTTAACAGAGTGTATTTCTTTCAGAACGCTTACAAACTGAGTCTCTGTCCTCGGCTGAGTATAGCATACCGTGTTGTCCTTGTAGGGGAATGGGTTTAGGGGTTCCTTTTTAAAAGTAGTGTCCGGTTTAGTCTGAGCAGGCTACCTGTGATTTGTAGTATGTCGTATATGTGTTTGGTCCATAATTCGTTGAAGTGTTCTTTCAACATGATTATGGTCACTTGTTGTTAGGATCCGTTTTATGTGTGGTTCACGTATGATGTGCCAACGTCGTACTAGTTTTCTTTGTTTTTGATGGCTTGTTTAATGTATTCTGGTAAGTTTGATCGTGGGGGTTCTTTGCTGTATTGTAGGGCTTATTTTATTGTACTGATTAGGTTTTGTACGTGGGTGTCCACGTCTTGTGCATTGTTTATGTCCGGATTGCCGTCCGTGATAATTCTTTGCAGTGCTTCGCTAAATTTTTTCTAGTTGTGTCTATGTCTGGGTTGTACGTTTGTCGTTTGTGATTGTATTTGTATTGTTGTGACTATCGATAGGTGGTCCGAACTTAAGTCGTGTTCTAGTTAGGTTGGTGTTGTATACGGTATGTATTGTAGTATAGATATGCCTAAAATGCTTTGCATTGTCTTGTTGAGGGATTTTTGTCGGTCCGCTGGGAGCGATTATGTCAAAGTGTTTGTTCAGTTGTCCGTTCTTGCTCCCCGTGCTTGGTGATTGACGTTTAGATCCTCACTGATTATTTTCGGAGTGTCGTCTTGTAGTAAATTGCCTATGTCTTCCGTGCTTAGGTTAAGCCTATGAGGGCTTCTGAAGATAGCTATCATGTTTATATAATGTCCGTTTGTCTTAAGTCGTGCTCCTAAAGCGTCGGGGGTTGTTTGTTGTAGCTGTAATTGTTCATGTACTAATCTTTTGTGTATTAGGATGGCTACCCTTCCATACTGGGATTGTTCAGGTGGTATGCCGCGTTCTTTTCTGTAAGTACTGGTAGTTTGCTAGTTTTATTGGCGTTTTAGCTCTAGTTCTCGTTTCTGATGTTAGTGCTATATCTACGTTATGTTCCTGTAAAAAGAGTTCCGTGATTATGTTTTGTATATCGTTTGCGTTCCAGGATAGCAGCACTAAGTTCCCTGCGTTAGTCGTGTTAACCATTAAATAGTTGTATAATGTCACATAGAGCTGTTAGTAGCGATGTAACCTCGAAAGTCCCTGACCTGTAATTGGATATTAGTGTCTGTGTCCAGTGGATGATTTTGTTCAGTACTTTGCTGAATTTGTAGGTGATGTCGTTTGTTGTGACTGCTATGTCGACGTTGGATGTTGTGGGTTCCGGTGTGCTTGTGTTGTGTGGTGTATTTGTAGAGGTTACGGTGATTAGTTTCGGTGTCGAGGCTTGCGGGTTTTCTTTTTTCGTTTCTGTTACAGTCGTTTTGGGCGTTGCTTTGTTTTTACGTCGTCGTCGTTGTGTTTTGTCTTTGTGTGTTTATCTCTTACCTTCTGCATCGGAGTAGTTCGAGTGTTCGACACTGTCAGAAGTATAGTCAATTACCATTGTACTTGATGGAGCAACTGAGGTGGCTGGTGGAAGTCTGTGTCGTCCATCTTTTGATAATGTAAATCTTTTCTCGTCGGTTTCAGGTAGTTTGTGTGTGGTGACGATTTTTGGTTGGGTTGGTGGTGCTTAGGTTGGTTTTCGCTTTTGTAATTCTTGTTTGTAGGCTGGACAGTTCCTGTAATTGGCAGGATGTGCCTCGTTGCAATTGACGCAGACCGGTGCTGTTTCTTTACTTTTAGTGCAGTTGGCTGCCAGGTGCGTTCCGGTGCATTTTATGCACCTTGTCTTGTAGCTGCAGTTGAGGCTCGAGTAGCCGAACCTCTGGCAGGAAAAACATTGTGCTATTTCAACTCTTGATTCGAACGCTACTATTTTTATCTTGCTACAGTACAATAGATTGCTGTAGTTGTAGATATTATGCAATGTAGGCGTGTTTTCAAGTGCAACCATTATCGTGTTGCTGTATGTCTTTAGTTTGTTTTATAATTTTGTAGCGTATTTGATGTTGAAGCCCAGCTGCGTCAATTTAGCTTGCACGTCGTCTGTTGTTATGTTGGCCGCAAGTCCTTTTATTACAACCTTAGTTTCTCGCTCACTTTTCAAGGTGTATATATAATATTTTATACCATTTACCTTTAGATAGTTTTGTACAAAACAGTACTCATTTGCGTCTTTCGGCAGGATTCTTGCTCTTAGTCCTGATGCTCTAATGTCAGTGTTTTTCTGTAGAGATCTTTGCATCTTTCGCGCATGCGTGAGGAAGTTCGGAAAAAGTTCTACGAGAATGGGTGGTACTTTGGCGGTAATTGGTCGGTCAAAGCCTACATCGATGGCTTTCGTTGTTGTAGCCGACGGTGTTGCTGCGGTAGCTGCTGCGTTTACGCAGTTCGTCTAGGGTGTTATTTGTTGGGCTTCGTTTGTTCATTCCTTTTTCGTACCTTTCGCAGACGACTATATATCGTCGCGGCTTCGGCGGTTTTTAATCTGTTAGTTTCCAATTTGTCTAATATCTTGATAGTATCGCGGGTTGTCTGAATTTGTTGATTCTGAGTGTTCGGTGCTTTAAGATTTCCCATCCTGGTTGATCACTAACACAGTACCGATAACAAGTTTACTGTTTAACACTTTGTTTACACCAATGCTAACTCCCAAAACTAACTAATCTCGAAATTAAAATTCTCTCTACACACGTCTATATTCGTCTGTGTCTGCGCGCATTTTTGAGATGTTTGCGTTCGAGTATAAAATAATTTTAATGCAAAGTCGTTTGTTCAAAACTCACTTTAGGCATTATTTAAATTCTTTGTCATCAGTGTCGATTTCTCCCAATGAGCTAGGTGTGCGCCTTAAAGTAATTGAAAAAACAATAAAAATTCGGATATTATATTTATCATAATCACGGCAAAAAATTAAAACACAACAGTCCACATTTCTGATTGCACTGTTAGACTTACATATTTTGTCATTACTATTAATAAATATTTGAAATGAAGTAGCTGAATTCTAAACTCTAAATTGCTAAATACGGTTATAATAAACTAAAAAAGGCGTAGGTCGTGCTGTGCAGTTCAAAACGCTTTTGTATTTAGCTATATGTATTTAACACACCCCGCTATTGCTACTCTGAACCCACGGAAATCAACTAACAGGGCGAACTGTCAAACTCCAGCTCATTCGCATTTCTTTTTCGAGTGTTGATGTGATTCGGGTTTTCATACGTGCTATCTCGTTTTTAGGTGTGAAGTCTGTTCACGTGTAATTTAATTTATTCCTTTTTTAAGGCTATAGTTTTAGACGTACTTCTTATTTAAAGCCCTCTTAACAAGTAGCTTCTATAAATTTTTGATGTTAAATTTCTAAATTATTAATGCGGTCATGATAATACACAAGGCACTTTTGTCATTGTTGGTGTAGTAATTGTTAATTTTCAATCCTTATTACAATTAAATTTGAATTGGCAATATTTGAATCGCCTGCAAATGTTGGTCAGCACCAGCAAACCATTTCCTATTTGTCGTTTATTAAATTAATAAATGATGGATTATCGCAATGGCTTAATTTCAATCACTTATATATTAAAGTAAGTGTTTTCTGATGAACAAGAAATTTTCAATACCTTTCAAATCATATTGAAATAGTTTTTACAGTTTCTGGTTGTTAAATAATTACATTCTGTCAACGACTGCCCAAAAGTAACTGCATTTTCGATATATTTAGTTATGAATAAAAGAAGGCTTAAAGTGCGACCATTGTGGATTATTGTACAGTACAATAATCTACCATTTTTGTACTCATCTGCTTAATTATCTTAATAATTAAATTGGTTTGGTTCGTGCTTAACAGTGATTTGAGTCTTGGAATGATTTATGGGAATAAGCGTAAAAGTCCAGTAGGGCAGCAACAACATAATGTAGATATTTAAGTAATTGATTTTTGAGAAGTATATGTAGTAAAAAACTTTTTCTTCATATATGTACTTCTGAAAAAAGGGAACTAATTAATATTATAGTTGGTGTTTAAACTTTATGACGTGGCATCGAAACACCGTATTAGGTTAACAATAAACAAATACACTAGGTATAATTTGCTATTGCAATCAATGCACTTTTGAGTTTTAGAATTTTTTACTCATTGCAACTTTTAGTATCTTTTAAACATAATGCTCTGTGGTTAGAAGCCTTTGAATCTCTCCTTTGGTTAGATATTTCACTGAATTGACATTTGGTTGTTATTGTAATACTGTATTTAAGTGATGCAATTAATTTGTTTTTGTTCATAAAAGTGGTTTAATTGTGGGAAAATGTTATCTCAAAGGGTGATAATGAGCCCATGGGTGGCTCGTGTTCCTTCTGATCCAGCCTTCGAATCGAAACGACGAACTTGGTACGTTAGCAAAATTTATATCGCTTATTGTAGCGGATTCTTGCTTACTACCTTGGATAAAATTAATCTTTTTGATGTTTGTGAGTGAAAGTTAATTATTACGCCCTTGGCGGATTTCATGTCGTTTTGATTAATACTATTGGGTTGGCCTTCACTCAGTTTGTGAAGCAATTTTGTGATAATTGTTATTTCACCCACATTGTTATGTGGTAAGTAAAGTTTTAGCACTTCTTGTTCTATGTATTACATGAATTTTAGGGTCCAAATCTAAGTTCAAATTTAACTTCAAATGTAACTCCAAATCTAAGTTCAAATTTAACTTCAAGTTTAAGTCCAAATTTACGTCTGCGTGCGAGTCCAAGAGTAATTACATATTTTAGGTTCAGCAGTTCCAATTTAAGTAGATGCACATTTGTGAAGATTTGTATAAGTAATCGTTCTGGTGGTATTACGATTACCCAGATTCGACAACTTACTGAAATAGATGGTATTGAAGTCCCGACGAAGAACTAATTATTGATAAATAAGTTCCATCTGCTGGACTACCGAAATATTAATCGAAACCTGTTGGAGTTATCTGTGGATGAATATTTGAAGCGATTTTGTGGACCACCTTTGGCTGTAATCCTGTTAAGTTGGATTTGGAATTTGACTTATTGGTGCATTGAATTACTTAAGGTCGTATACTTTTTATTTAAGTGTGTTGTTTATGTTCTGTTGAGATTATTGGATTAATATTTTTGTGTATGCAACCTTATATTCACCTTCTTATTATTTTGTTTTTATGCAACCATACACCCTGTGTGTAAGGTGGGTTGCGATAACTAACGTAAATCTGTATTTATGATAAAATTATTTAGGTATTAATGTTTGAATGCTTTTAGTAAGTGCTATGTTCTTATGATTGATGCTAACCTCGTTAATGCGTTCCAGTGATTTATTTTGATTGTGAATCTAGTCACGAGCTTAGACCCTTGGTTAAATTATTACTCACTTGAGTTATGCTGTTACAGCTACTTAGTGGCACCAAGTCTGCGTACCCGATTATTACTTAGTACGAATTATTTTTGGTATGGGTTGGTGGGATATTCTGAACACCATTGCGTTATTACTGTTAAACATTATTTATACAATCACCTGGAGTAAACATATTTTGCTTATTGTGAGCACTTAGCTTGGTTAATTTTCTCTTGAATCATTTAGGTTTGAATCTTGTATGTATGATTATTTGTAGAATTATTTGTTCTAGTGAAATTTATATTTATGTGTTTGATTTCATGTTTGGCATTGTAGTTACTTCAATAAATTCAGGTTTAATTCTGTGCCCTGTTAATTTATTGATATAGTGAATTTTTTTCGCCCGAGAATAGTGGAACATTTCTCGTTGATTCTGCTTGCTCCTGTTCCTGGCGCCCATTAATAAAATAGTTAGTTTTGACTTATTGGACCTTTCTAGTGGTTCCTTATGGTCCCTGAATGCGATTCATTACCCGGAGCACTATTTGTCATCGTAACGTTAAGGAACCCATTATATCGATTAGATATCGAATTTTTACCGTGGCAAGTTTATCTAAATTTCATGAACCAAATATTTATTTTTATTTTAATAGTGTGAAGTTCACAATATTCCATAAACTAATTTTGTAACCCCTTTCATCATTATCATTAGGTCTAACCTACACATTTCTCTAAAATTTGCACAGTCTGCACATATCACTATCTGCGTACAAAAGTCGAATCTCGGTCTACCTTCACTTCTTTTTTTCCTATCTCATCTTGTAATATATCTCGTACTATTCCCCAAAAATGCCTTAGAACATATCCTGCCCACGTATTTCTCCATTTTTTTTTGTTTTCCGCAGATATCTTTATTCCTCTACTATTTCTATAACCTATTTGTTATTAACCTTGTCTGTCCATGCTATCATCCTTATACATCTGAAGCACAACATTTCAGAAGACTTTTATCTCTTTCTGTCTGCTTTTCCTACTGCCCCTGTTTCATAGACGTACTGTGCTGCACGCCATGCATATGCTTTGAAAAATTTTCTTCTTGTCTCTATGTTTGTCGTCTTTAAACATAATTTCTGTTCTTTCTTGTTAGATGCAGTTCGGTCACCTTCTATTGTTTTACAGTTATATACCCTATTTCTCCAATATTCAGTGGTTTGTGAAAAGGGGCGGCTCCGTGGCGTAGTTGGTATACGTGTAACTACCATGCCCAAGGTCCCGGGTTTGAATCCCGACACGGTCCGCGCGAAAAATGTTAGGCGAGCATTTTTCACAAAAATACGCCCTCGTTCGGGTGAGAGGTAAAATGGAGGTCTCGAGTGTGAGTGTTGTCACGCACGTTAAAGATTCCTACCTTGTTGGCAACATCAAGGGTTCGGCAAAATTTAAAATTTCCAGGTAAAAAAAAAACTCGCTTCCTGGTCAGCGTAATACATTCGAGTGATGCATTGGAAAATTAAAATGTAGAGTATGTGAAGCCTGGGGCTTCTAAGTTCCCCCATGAACATTTGTCGAATTAATAGTTTTTCCAATATATTATTTCGCTCAATCAACATTAGTTGAAAATATTTCACAATCCACACCTGTAGTTGCTTATAATAATCATCAGATTTAAGTGCACTTATTTTTTTTGCCACCATATTTTTTGTCTTGAAACTAGTTGAACGCGTAGCGTACCTCCGCTTATTTATGTTCTGAGCTAGCCTACACAGTTCCCTGAAATTCCCACAACATTCTATATACAGCTTGGTTCCCCTTCTATTGTTTCATAATTATGTGCCCTATTTCAGTGATATTCAGTGGTATGTGAAGGGGATTAAGCAGCTTGTGGCTGCCAAGGATTACCCAACACTTCGACATTTTCCGAATTAATAGTTTTCCAGTAAATACTTTCGTACAATTAACATTAATTGAGAATATTGCAAGACCAATAGCTGTAGTTGTTTATAATAATCGTCATGTTTAAGTGCATTTATTTTTTTCGTCATTAGTTTTCCATCTTGGGACTGGTTGGATGCGTACCTCCATTGATTTTTATTCTGAGCTAGCCTACACATTTCTCTCAAGTTTCTACATCTTACATCTTTCACTGTCTGTTAAATAGTCTAACCTAAACTTACTGATACTTCTCTTTTTTCCCAACTCTGCTTCTAATAAATTCGGCACTATTCCCTCATATCTTAGTATGTGACCTATCATCTTATGTCTCCATTTTTTTACTGCTTTCCACATATTTCTTTCTTCTTCAACGACTTCTATACCCTTTGTTCTTAACTTTGTCTTCCATGATATATTCATCATGCGTCTGTAGCACCACATTTCAAAGGCTTCTACCTTTTTCTTGTCCGCTTCTCCTTCTGTCTAGGCTTCACAGCCGTAGAGTGCTGTGCTCCACACATATGTTTTAAGCAATCCTTTTCTTGTATCTATGTTTGTTGTTTTTGAACACAGTAGTTTTTTCTTGTTAAATGTAGCACGACCTTGTGCTAATCTTTGTTTTATATCTTTTGTGCTTTTCCCATCTTGCGGTATTTGGCTTTCCAGGTAGCAGAAATCCTAAATCTCTTATAAATTTTCGTATCCTATCTGTATTCTAGTTTTTGATTTATTTCCCCCTCTTTTGCATACTAGCACTTTAGTTTTATTTTTGTTTATTTTTATACCGTATCTTTCTTTTAGAACTGTTTCCATTTTATTAAGAGCTGCTTCTAACTCTTCCTTGTTAGATGCTAATACCGCTATATCGTCTGCAAATCTAATATCAATCTTTTTCCCTGCATAGTAATTCCAAATAACTTCCTGCATTTGACAGTATTCATTGTCTCTTCTATGTACAAGTTAAAAATTAATGGGTATAGGGCACATTCCAGTCTCACTCGTTTCCTAATATTTACTTTTCTACGTTCTTGCTCTAATTCTATTACCACTGTTTGCTCTTTGTATAAGCAATGTACTATCTGTCTATCCTTAAAAGTCATTCAGATTTTTTTGAGTATTTCGAACATATTTTTCATTTTACATTGTCGAATGCTTTTTCCAGATCTACAAATCCTATATACACGCTTTCCCCTTTTTCTATCGTTTTATCCATTATCATTCTCAGATCTAAAATAGGCTCTTGTGTTCTTCTGCTTTTACTTAACGTATACCAGTAATATTTTTAAGTTTTACTTTGCCTAATTGGCGTAATAAGTAAAACTGGAAAATGTTACTAAGAATAGGTATAACAAAATATAGGTTGTTTGAAATAAAAATGTTATTACTTCAATCCTTATTAGCCACTTAGCTTAATAGTTATTAACTGGATTTAACATATGGGTTAGTTAAACCAATGTTTAACGAATTTGAACCAATGCCGCTTTATTGTTAGTGAAAAAATGATAATAGTTTGTTTCAATGCTGCGATCTCTTTCAAGTACTAAACTCATGATTTGATAAGATTAATGTTTATTTTATTCAATGATATTTATTTGTAAATGGGATATTTAACTTATTGATTTAACCTAGCAGTGTATTTGATAAAATTGTTAAATCATTCAGTTCACACCCACAAGCAATTGACGGAATGTTACCTAGCACTCAAGTTACATTGATGGCCATTTAAGCGAATGCCATAATTATTGTGGCACAAGTTTAGGATTGCTTGCTTCTAAATCATTTTATTATTTTCTGTTTAATGCATATAGGTCATTGTTCGTATACAAATCAAAATTCTAATTGAATCGACTAATTTTCAGTTGAAACAACAATCTTCTTTTCTCGGTGTATAAATTAAAATTGATGACTTTCTGGTTGTTTAAAAGTAGAAACTACTTACTAAAACCATAATAATTTTTAAGATTTATTTATATAATTTCAATCTAACATTTTTTATTTAGATCAGTACCTCCAAGAATGAGAAAAATGGTTCAAATGCATAAACAGTTAATATGTCAAAATGGAATAAATACCCAGGAAAACTCATCATCTTCCAGTTTAGGAGATATGTCATCTGTCTATCAACTGTGGTAAATATGAGTGTCAGTTATTTATATAACAAATAATATCCAAAAATATAGGAAATTAAAGCGCTGTTTTTGTTCTGACAATTATGAAGCTAACTTTTAACTTAGAGGGTCATACAAACGCGCACGCACATGCGCATGCACACACGCACACGCACAGGCGCATACACACGCACATATATGTACATACACGCATGCACACTCTCTACTTCACACACATACACACACGTGCACACATATATGCACACATGTATGCACACAACATGTATATTCTTACATACATAGTTCCACATTTATATGTATAGCACACATTCATACACGTGCACACCACGCACCATTGTAATGCCACTCTACAGCCAAATTTTCGTTTTGTGTTATACTACAGTTTCTGAGTTTTCCGTGTAGTTATAAACTATTATATTTACTCTCCGAAAGAATTTATGTAATCCTTGGTAAAACAGTTCATTAATCAAAACAAACTTTTGTGGAAAAAAATTATCGTGATTTTAGTTTAATTCTGTTAGTTAAAGACCCTCTTATAATACCACATTAGTAGGTTAAAACAACTTAGATACTAAATTAAATATTAGTATGGAAAATATAGTAGCTGAGTTTTCGTGGATTAATTTGTTATACTACACCACCTATTTATACAGAAGTAGTGTTCAAGTAAAAAGCAAGCAAAATTGTGCAAAATGTCAGCTTTACTATATTTTAAGATGTTGGTTCGAATCTATTGATAAACAATTTAAGATGTAACTTCTTCATCAATATATATATATATATATATATATATATATATATATATATATATATATATATATTTCTGTGTTTTCTGTAAAATCTTATCCGGTTCTCGAGGTTAATTTCAACTGTTTAAATCTTTGTCTATTTCTATTTCTGAATGGGTCGATTATCTTATCTAGCGGTGTAGTGTGCATGATGTTGATATTCATTGTTTGTTTGAAGCTTGTAAAAGAGTAAAGTGAACGCTCTTGGTTTTGTTGTAAATTTTATAAGTGCGTATTGAGCATTTGTTTTAGCATCTCCTTGGGGAGGATCTGTAATTATACGACAGAAGTTAGTGGCATTTGTCCACTTCCGTTTGTGGAATTTATTTGCGTCTCCGACTCTTCGCTTTTGCGATAAGGCCGTCCAACGTACGTAATTATTTAGGTACAGTATTGGTATTCTAATTATTTTTCTCTCATTTTAGTGGCCTTCTTTTTTGGACCATCTTTTAGTACTACCTGCTTTAGACTGCCGTCGGTACTACTTTTAGTAGTACCTTTTGTTTTTGCTTTCGATCACTGTTCCTGCTTGTTCCTTGCTTTTGTTTACAAATTTAAATTTGCTGTTCTGGAAGGAAGCAATAGTCGCCCCCTTCCATTATCGAGCCCAAAGCTGTGTTGCCGCTACTTAGAGTACTCAGGACCTCTGGATCTCGAAGGTCGTATACATATTTACTTTAATACCTGTTTTTTTTTTGGTATCGCCTCAACAACCAATTTAAAGTACGTTATCAGCTAAATTTATTTACGCTTTAATTATTACAAAATCCAGTTTTATCACAACGAAAGTTATATTTTTACATTTTTAAAATTAGAAGTAACGTTTGATAAATTCTTTTGCTTTCCTCTCGGTGTTTACATATGTAATCACTATTCAGGCGAACTATTGTGTGTACTTTTTCTTTAGGTACCGAAGTTTTGTAGTAACAATTGTGACCTACAGTGTGTTTATACTTTTTCTTGTAATCTGCTTTATTATTAATTTCACCAGATTTATATGCTATGTATTTTGCCTTATTTTTCAGGTTTATTTTTATGCTACGATATTTTGTTTTGTAAAAGATCCACCACCGAACGCGATATATTTATAAATTTTAGAGATTATTTATCTCCGCGCCTTTATATAACGGATGAGCGGCATGCCTTTCGTCGCGTTTTAACTTGCGTTAGTTACAACTTATTCATTCGCCTATTTTGCGGTACCCCGTGTATGTACCGAACCGTTTGTGGGTCTCCACGCACCACTTTATTTTCTCTTGTTTTTCTGTTAGTACTGCACCACCTTAGGTGCATTATTTACACAATATTCTTATTTTAAGATAAGCCATTTTCATGTTTTTAATATTCATTTTATATACCGTTACTTTATATATATATATATATATATATATATATATATATATATATATATATATATATCTATAGGATTTATTATGTTGTTTCGGTTCAATTCTGTACTTCCAACCTTTAGTAGTGTTGGTGTTTTATCACCTGATGGGGTTTTATTTACTTTTGCCATAGTACAGTGATTGTTTGAAATTATATCATTAAATAGCTTTGATTACTTCATGGGTTCTTGGAGACTATTTCACCTGAGGAGGCTTAAAGCCGAAACCGTCGGTCAGTGGATGTTTCCTCCCATGAAGTAATAAGCTAATGTTTTGTTAATTATATAACCACAGCCCGATTTGTATTCGTCAATTTGGGCTCTATTATTTTCAAGAGTTTGTTTACAGATACATCTTATTGTATATATTGTTTACAAATTTCTTATTGCGGACTGCAAATGTTCTGTTATTTATATATATATATATATATATATATATATATATATATATATATATATATATTATAGTTAGACTTAACGACCTCTGGTTTAATACTATTCAGTTTTTTTATGGGTTATAGGTTATATTGTCCAAAGGCTCGAACCTAAGTCCAGTGATTGCTGACATAGTAATGGATACCCTCGAAACAATTATACCTAAGCTGTCTTTCAAACTACCATTCATTAGAAAGTTTGTAGATGACATAATTACAGCCATTCCCGAACAAATACTTAATGAAACATTAAAAATTTTTAATGGGTTAATAAACATACAGTTTACAGCAGAAATGGAAACAAATAACAGCGTGCCATTTCTAGATACATTATTAATTCGAACACGAGAAAAAAATCATACTAGACTGGTATCCCAACAAATTCAAATCGATATATTAACTTCTATTCTTATCAAAATTTTAGTACCAAGATAAATTTTATTATAGAAATTAAAAATTGCATAAAAAGAATTTATCCTTCATTATACAATAAGAATGTTAAATTATTTTCAAAATTTTAAGAGAAAATTATCCTTCAACTGTAATAAAAAACACTACTTAAGCATATTTTCCAATAAAATAATATAGACCTTATAAACATTTATAAAACAATTTATTGAACGCTTAACACCCAAATTAATCCAAGTATTTAAAAAAAATAAAAATCGCGAAACAAAACTTAATTCAATAAAAATGTATTTTCTAAAATAAAAGATAAAACCCCTGTTTACATCAACGGAATACCATATATAAAATTAACTGCTCAGATTGTGATGCATCCATATAGGTCAAACAGCTCAAAATTTAAAACAGCGAATAACCCAACAAAAAAGGATATTAAAATAAAACCTCAATGTGTTTTTCACATGTCTTAACGAAATGTCATTATGAATTTCAATGACGCTAAAATATTAGAAACCGAAAAGGACATCTAAACGCATTTTCAAAGAAATTTTAATATATAACTGTCCAAATAGTATAAATAAAAAACAGATATCACCAACAAAAACACAACCAATAACACCCAAAACAAAACATTAATAAATATATAATAATATAAAATTATAAAAAAATATTCAACAAACAAAACATTAATATAATAATTAATTACAACACACACACAAATAAAACAAACAATACACAAAAAAAAACAATAAAAAAAAAAAAAAAAAAAAAAAAAAAAAAATAATATATAATATTAATATAAATATAATAATA
>JARFIW010000380.1:42500-47500 GCA_036346225.1 Platerodrilus igneus | reverse complement strand
AACGCATTTTAAGTTCGCGACTTTACAACGACCAAAAAAAGTTGCATAACATTAGAATCGTATACAGATAGTCAGATAAATAAGAGTTGAATAAATAAAAGAGCCTTTCTAAAAGTTTAACTACAAAATCGCGGAGGAGATAACATAAAACCATTTGCAGCAATAGAATGTTAAATATTCTACAAAAGCATATAAGCAATTATGTAACCAGCCATACGACCAAGAAAAATCAGTTGCCTAATTTTTAGGAAAGAATAGAGGTTTGTATTATTATCGATGCACGTAACGAAAATACCAGAAATAACTTAATTAGCAGATCGAGTTTATTGCCCATAAAACTTGAGCGATCGAACACGTGCATATAACAAAATAGAATTTCGCAGTAAACGAGCAGACAACAACCCAATTAAAATGAGCGAGAAGTTTTAATCTTTCGAAAGAACCTATTAGAAGTAGTTTGACGACCAGCAAAACATTTAGAAGAATTTATATACGCGGCGAAGGCTATATTCCACGTACTGAGGGAAATTTTTATACAGAACAGTTTAACACGTAATTATTGAATTTGTTAAGGCTTGTATTATTTGAAAATAACGTAAAAAAGCTTAATTACGGTAGTTGAAAATTAATTCAGAATTGTCCTATTTCAAAAGTTAACGAACAACAACCCCTAGCAAAATTAAATGATCGGAGTAAGAAGCAGAAGCAGCGGGCAGCATCAGTAATAACATAAAGCAAAAGAAAATCCAGTAAAACAACTCGAGGCGTCGCCGTGGATCAATGTAAGTTAAGACTACAAAATTAAAGCCCTGGGTTCAAATGAAGGCCAAATGGAGGTCCCGGGTGAGATTTTTCACCAAATTAAAGGTCCCTCCTTGGTGGAAGGCAAGGGGTTCCGGTTTTAAATTTCCAGGCAGTTAAAAATCCCTCCTTGGCCTGGAACCCGGGGCAAAAGGGTTCGGTAAAAAACCTAAAATTTAAGGCAAAAAAAAAAATTTTCCTGGCCAAATGTGTACCTTTGGTGGACAAAAGAAAACGAAAGGAAAACAAACAAAATAAAAAAATAAAAAAATTAATTTTATCCGGCTCGAAATTGCCATTACCACTAAATAAAGGAAGGATAAAAGAAAATTGGAAAAGGAAAAGTAAAGGTACAAAAATCAAAAAAAAATGGGAATTGCCTTAACCACTAAAAAAGGTTAAACGGACATTTGGAAAGGAAAAGTAGAAGGTTTCAATAAAAAAAAAAGGAGGAAAACCAACATAAAAAAAAGTCCGTCCGTTAGGAAACGGGAACAACTCTGGAAAGAAAAATTGAGTTTTCAACCTTCAAAAAGAAATTAAGGAAGGAAACCAAAGAAAAATTTAAAAGGGAAATAACCTTTGGTTTCAAAAAGGTCTAAAAGAACCAACAAGAAAATTGGATGAAAAATTTCCTTAAATTTGTAGAAAGAATCCATTAAGGAAAACCGAAAGAAAGAAAAGAAAGGGAAAAAGCAACCAAGGTGGCTAAAAAAAACCTAAAAAAGCACCAAATTAACAGAAAAAAAAGAAAACAAAAAATTTTATTTGAAGCTTTAGTGAAAACCAGGCAGGGGAATAAAAAGGGAAAGGTGGTTTAAAAGGGCCGGAAGAAGAAAAAAATTAAAACCTAAAAAGAACAAAAAATTTTGCAAGCAAAGAAAAACCAAAACAAAAAAAGAAAGGGAAAAAGTGTAATTCTTAACCGTTTTGGTGCCCAACGACGGGCAGGTGGTTTGTGGGCTTTTAATCCGCCTTCCAGGTGGTTTAAAAAGTCCAAGGAGAAAAAATTAAGATAAAAGGAACAAAAAATTTTTAGGAAAACAAGAAAACAAAAGTCCAAAAATAATTCCCCAAAAAGGGCAAATTAAAAGGAAATTGGGGATTAAGAAGGGCTAGGTAAGGCCTTAAAGTTTTTAAGCCAGGAAGGGAAAAAAGGCGGGATCAAGGGCAAGGATGGTTTTGGGATGGGCTGGTTTACCTTGGATGTTTCCAAATAATTAAGGAGAAAAATTTCAGGAAAAAGGGCAAAGAAGAGGAACAACCAAGATTAAATGTTTGGAAACGTTCGGGGACAAAGGGAAGAGGGCCAAAGGACCTTTTAAAGGACCAGGTCCGGGAAGGGTTAAACGTTCATGGGTTGGCTTAAGGTAAGGGCCGTGGAAAAGGTTTTTAAGAAACAGGAACGGAATTTTAAATGTTCGGAATTGGGCAAGGATTGTTGGATCGGGGAAAATACAAATTGGTCTTTACCTTTAGGACGTTGGTCCGAAATAAAAGAAAGAGAAATTATGTTTCAACCAAACACAAAGAAAGGAATACCCCAATGGAATGGGAAAACGTTCATTCGAGGAAAACTTGCCGGGAAGGATGGTTTCCCTAAGTGAAACGCCGGGTTGTTAACGGAGGCCAAACCGGCAATGGTCTGTGGAAGCGGTTAACACGCCAGTAAATTTTTAGGGATGGAAAGGGGCCCGGCTGGAAAAGGATTTTGGAATTATAACGGCCCAAGGAGTTTTGCAACTCCGGGAATTGACATAAAGTTTTGTGGATAAAAGGTATTGGGTAACACCGGACCAAAGGATTGGTTTCAAAGATCGAAATTTCCGGACTTGAAGTCCGGGCAAGGATAAGGGGAAAGGAATGGAAAATTAGGAAAGGTTTCAAAACCAACAAAGAAAGGAAGGAACCCCATGGAATAAGGAAAAGGTAAACTATTGTTAAGGGAAAGAGGTGCCGAGGAAGGATTTGGTTTTTGGCCCAAAAAGGTGCAAAGCGAAAAAGGGAAAACTTTCAACGTAAGGCCGGAAATTCCATGAACGAGCCAATCCCTCATAACGAGTAATTATTTTTGGAGGAAGATTGAAAGCAAATTTTGGCCACGGGAAATTGGCTTGGAAGGTAAAAGGAGGATTCGTTTGGATGGGAAAGGGTTAAATTAAAAGGTTTACGCTTGCCCAAGAAAAAGAACGAAATTTTGCAATCGTGGGTTCAAGGAAAGGGTTTTGTTACGGGTAAAAGGAAAACAAACCAGGAAGGTTGCGTTTAAAAAGCCGGAAACTTTTCAGTTGAATTTGGTAACAAAGGCCAAAATTGGAAATGGTTTCAAGGAAGGGGAACCGAACGGAGAAAGGAAGCAAATTTCAGGAAAACCATGGGTAATGAATAATTGGAAATTCAAATTATTGGTTGAAAGGGGACCGCAAATTAAACAAACCCGGAAAGGACTTTAAAGAGTTTTAATTGGGAGCCAAAGAAGGATTTGCCGTAATGACGAAAAAGGGAAAACTCTTCGGGACGGTTAAGGAAGGAAATTATCGAAAAGGCACTCCTTTTGGGTAACCTGGATTACCTTTCAAATTGGTCCAATAAAACCATAGGAACGCCTTTTGCCAAACGGGAAAGATTGGCTTAACGGACCAAAAGAAAAGGAATGCGTCGGTTTGGATTGGGAAAAATAAAGTAAAGAGAGGAAAGGAATGGGCCGGGAAACTAGATGTTACTTAAGGGGAAAAAGATCCAAATTGACAAACGGGGTTCAAGAAAAGGGTGTTGGTTAGGGTAAATTGGAAAACAAAGCAGGTGGGAAGTTGAGAAATTTAAAGGGAAAGCCGGTCCAACTGGCCATGCAAAATTTGGGACATTTGGTAAACCCAAAAAGCCCAAGAATTGGAGTTGTTCCTTCAAGGAATACAAGCCGTTACGTTAGTAACGGAAATTTTTCAGGCGGAAAGGGGAAACGGACAACTTTGGAAAGGTGGCAAAAATTTAATGGCATGAAAGGGAAGGAAATTGAAAAAAGGTGAAAGACCGGTAAAAGGTTCCAAGGGAAGCCAAGAATTTCCGTAGACGAATTTCTAAAAGGAAAAAAAAGATTCTTAACGGAGACGGTCCAGGTATAAAAAAATCGGGAAAAAAGGAAGGGTCCTTTTGGGGAAACCCTTATTGGTTTCAAATTGTCCACATTTAAAAACCGAAGGAACTCCTTCTTCTTGCCAAACAACCAAAGAGTTAACGAACAAGAAAAAGAATTTGGTCCAAGTTTTAGATTGCAAACCCAATTAAAAGGGAAGGAGAGAAGGGAAGGTAAAGTTTAATTTTGGGTTTGGCGAAGGTGCCCGGTAAGAGTTGCTAAATGGAAAAGATCCAAAGGGTTGTTTAGGCCAAAAGGCCGGAAAGGAAAAGGAGGAAATTTAATTTTGAATGGTCTTGGGTTAAAGTTTGCGGACCCAAGTGAGCAATGGGAGTAAGTGATGGCCTTTGGTAAAAGGGGAAGCAAAAAATTTAACTTTGGCCATTCCGCGAAAATTTGGGAAATTAAATTTTCCAACTTCCAAAATAACCCAAAGGTTTTGAGGTTCCGTGTGGTTTTCAAGGTCAAAAGGTTTCGCTAGGTGCCGGAAAATTTTCGGCCTATAAAGAAAAACGAACCACTTTTATGGTCATTTAAAATTTCAATTAAAGCTTAATAGAAAAAAGAAAATTTTAAAGGAAGGGTTAAAACCTGTAAATTCCCCAACCCAAAATTTTAATTTAGCCCAATCAATTGAGGGTAATTTAAAAATTTCTTTAAAAGATTCTTGGAGGTTGCATTAATTTTTGGAAGGTTCCTAAAAAAATGGAGGAAACCTAAAAGGATTTAATTCCTCCTCGGAAGAGAAAACCCTTAAATTCCCTTGGTTTAAAAGAATTTCAAACCATTTATTGGGAAAATTACGGCCCATAACCCTTTACGGCCCAACATAGAAATTATATTAGGAATTACAATAAACCAATTCCCATTTTAAAACAGTTTGTACATTGTTTTCAACCAAAAAAATTAAATTAAAAAACCGGTCAAAGAAAATTTTTTTTTTTTGGACATAGAAAGGAAATGGAATTTCCGTTTAAAAACCAAATTTAAAACGGAAGAAATTACCTTTTAGGGTTTCTTACCAAATTAGGTTAATTGTAAAATTTTTCAAAAGGAAGGGAAATTT
>JARFIW010000380.1:0-37500 GCA_036346225.1 Platerodrilus igneus | reverse complement strand
TATACAAGGCTGAAGTAATTTAAAAAGGCCCCTATTTGCTACAACTGGTTTGTTATAAGTATTTATTCCTGATTTAAAAAGCTTTGGTGTGTTAATCCCCATATTATCCACCTACAATTATTAACAGGTATTTTTATTGGAAAGCACAAACTGTGTTTTTCTAATAAAGAATTTGTTGTGTATTTTGTTCCAGGTTCATCGTGACCAGAGAGGTAGTAAGTATGTTCCAGAGATTTCCAGATACTTCAGTTTAATGTTGTAAGTTTAATTGCATTTATATCCCATGAGTTTCTGTATCTTCTCAAGAAATATTGAATTTTAGTGTAACCGTTCATTCAGATACAGTGGCGCTCAACCCATTTTCCTTTTGTTAGTTTATCGTAGAGTTTAGACCATCACCACACCCTTTTCTCATTGCTCACCCTTGGGGTAATTCCCAGACTTAGCCGCGAATAGTTAAAGCTTCACTTTATCCATCAACAAGGAAGTTTAGAAAAAAAGGTGAAGAAAAAATAGTATTTTACTAGCGCAACCAACGTGAGGCTCGATGGTCGTTCGTTTAAAAAGGGTTTGCTCGATTAGTAACAAGTTGTTACAACATCGTTTAACTATTGGCTTGTGGTAAACTCAGAATAGTTTGGTAAAAAATTTTTTGTACCCATGTCGTGTCTGGAACCTCAAAGTTTATTTGATAATTGTCTAAATGTTGTAGCAGGTATAAATTCGTATTAAAGTAAATTTTTTTTCGTTATTTCAGAGTTGAACTGGTTAAAAAAAGCAGCAGTTATGATTTGTGGGCAGAAAATTATTTTAGTAAGAAAGATTGGTCAGATTGGTTAAGTGTAGTAAAAATTTTTGTCATACTAATTCACAACCCAGGACTGATCCGTTGTTTATTGAAAAATTTGGTGGTAATCGACCATATGTGATAGTAAAGTTGTTTGATATAGATAGTATAGGTTTATTTGTTTCTGGATGTATTATATCGATAGTAGGTTCATCTTCCATTCATATTAGTTATAGTAGTTGTTGTTTAATTTCTTGATTTAAGAAATAATGCTTTAAGTATTTGGTACATTGGTGTATACTGTTGAGGTATTGTTTGAAAATTTGCTCTTGTGCATCGGCACGTTTTTGATTTGATTCGTTTTGGTAGCAATTTTTTTATTTATATCCGCATTGCAACGCAGTATGTTGAGAGGTTTGTAAGTCTAAGCGAAATTTGTCGTAGTAGTTTGTCGGATAGCGGTATGTTAGTCTAGACGGGACTCGTGGAGAGTTGGCCGCTCAGCATTACATTAGTCTAAACGAGACTCGTGGTAAGTTTGTCGCTTTAGCAATTTGGTCATCATTATTGGAGGTTAGTTATGAAGTAATTCTTTTGTTTCTTAGTCTAGGTGAGGCTCATAGAGGAGTTTGTCATGCTAGCAAGTTTATGCGTTGTGAAGCACTATAGTTTTTCTTAACAGTTTGATTAGGAGTATAGTGTAAGAGTGTACCAAAACATTTATTTATTGTTATTCTCAATGGAAGGTTGAAAGCAATTTAATATATAAATTTATTACGTCTAAAGTTATCATTGTTTGCGAAATTCATAGAAAGAGTAAAGTTAATGTTGATCCCGGTTGTCTTAGTCGTGCAATTCCAGAACATCATATCGTAAATTTAATAGAGGTCTAGCTTGGTAATTTAGAAAATTTGTATGTGTCATTATGTGATAAGATTTTGACGTCACCTGAGAAATACCCTCAATGGAAAGTTGAGAACGATTTTGTTTTTAAGTTTATTCCATCGAATTTGCCTTTAACATCTAACATCGTAGAGTGGAAATATTTAGTTCCGAAAGCCCAACGGGAAGAAGTTATCAGATTGTGTCATGATCCCTCAGTTGCGGGACATTTTGGATTTTCGAAGACTATTGCCAGAGTTCAGGAAAATTATTATTGGCCAAAGATGAGTTTAGATGTGCTGAAATTTTGTCGTGCATGTTTAGTGTGTGGTGCACAAAAATCTTCTAACGCAGGTCCTTTAGGTCTAATGGGAAAAGAGAAAGAAGCTAAATTTCCATTTCAGATAATTGCATTGGATCTTATGGGTCCATTCCCTCGCTCGAAATTAGGATTTAAATGGCTTTTGGTAGTCGGAGATTGGTTTTCGAAATACACAATTTTACATCCTTTACGCAGTGCAAAGCAGTGGCGTAACTACGATTTTTGGGCCCCCCCGCAAAAATTTTAAAGTGGGCTCTCTTTAAAATGTATTACTTTTACTGGCTTATATTTAGCCATATTTTTAAATTATAGTACATGTAGAGAAGGAAGCAGTATAGAATTAAATACATATACTATATTAATCAAGTGCTTTATTAATTATAAAACCAAATTACATAAATTCAAACTTATAAGTTAATTAATATTAAATCTACATATTTATACGCCGCACAAAATTATTTACACCTAAAAATTTGATACAGTAAAAACCTATGAGCTAGCAGACATTCCAAATCAAATTCAAAATTTTGTTTTTCTTGCATGTTTTGCTGCAAACGCGTTTATTGTATCCTCTATATTCATATTTTTGGCAGTGTCATGTTCTACTGCTAAGAGGGATAAATCGTCTAATCTATCTTGTGAAGTGCGGTTCCTAAGATAATTTTAATAATTTTTAATTTTGAGAAAGATCTCCGCACTTGCAACGCTAACGGGTAAAGTTAGGTATAACATTAAGGCTGTTATGGTGTTTGGAAAACTGCTAGAACCTGTAGATTTGGAAAGTACTAGATATTCTAAAATTGTAAGATACCGTTAACATTTTTTAATTCATCACAAATAAGTCTATTATTTTTGAGTGTAGTAAGTTCTATACCTATAGCATCATTTAAATCTTTGTAGTAAAATTTTTGCAATTGTTTTGCCTTAGATAAAATATCGTCTGCAGTTAAATTCAAAAATACATTAGGTTCTAAGAAATTAAACTTTTCGTTTACATGAAAAAGCGATTTAAAACGATTCGACAGCTGTGAAATTATAATATCCATTACGCGATAAAATACATTTATTTTAAATTTAAATTCTTCATCATTAAATCGATAATCATTGGATAATTCATCGTAATGCTTTTTATTTTTGGTTGCCTTTTTTTATAAATTCCGGTTTAATATTCCATTGCCCTGCAACTTTCGCTGCTTCCTCCTTGATGTTGGAATAGTTATTTCTTGTTTCCTTGAAAAATTTTAAAGTTTTTGTAATAAGAGAGTTATCTGATTAATATTCGCCTTTTCACTCTGAGCAGTTTGTGAGAGCTTGTTAAGCTCTTCTAGAATTTGACTTAAAAAACACTTAAAAAATAAAATTAAAATTATCCATGCTAGTTAATATTTGCTTTGCGTCATTTCGTTCATCTGTTTTTTTGATATCATAATAATTTTATTAAGAGACATTACTATATCTTTATACCGAATTCTTATGGCAGCTAAAGATTTTACTCGATCCGCCCAACGTGTCGGATTTAAGCGTTTCAATTGTGTGAAATTTTCTTTAAAACAGAAAGCCAATTCCATCTTACTATACTATTAGCAAAAATGTATATATGTTTTCTAAAAGTAGAAAAACGATTCTATTTCTTTTATACCTTTAACGGCATCATTTATGACTAGATTTAAGTTATGGGCACTACAGTGCATATATAAGGCTGCAGGCTCTATGTTTAAAATTCTCTTTGCACGCCAGAATACGTACCGCTCATAACGTTAGCTCCATCGTAGCCCTGCCCTCTACATTTATTTATATCTAATTGCATGTTGGTTAAATTGCTTAATATAGTATTACATAGTCCTTCAGCAGATTGGGACTCTACTTTTGTAAAACCCACAAAAGTTTCACAAATATCTATTTTGGTTACCTCTCCCAAGCTGTCTTTTTAAAATCAATATATCTTACAATTTTACTTAATTGATCAATCTTAGTTATATCCTGTGTAGTGTCTATTATGATTGAGAAAAAGGAGCGGATCTAATTTTATTTAATAAAATATTTTTAAGTGTGCGCTTAAAGTATTAATAATATCGTTTTGAATTTTTGGGGAAAGATATTTAATTGAACCTTTGGGTCGTTCAAGCACTTTTGTAATATAGGATCATAGTTACTAATTAAATGAACTAAACTTAAGAAATTACCGTTGTAACTGTCTTTGAATCAGAAAACTTTCTATGTCCTCGAAATGACAGCATGCGCTGGGATAGTGTTAAAGTAACATTGAAAAGTCTGTGTAAAACATTTTTCCAAAATTCAGTTTCTTGTTTTAATAGTAGAGTATCTTTCTTATCTATGGTATAATTTTTTTCCACATATCGTAAATAAAACAACAAGTTAAATGAGATTGAGCAAGCAAATGCTCTTTAATTTTTTGATAAACCCTGCCAATCATTAATTCCGGTCGTCCAACTTGACCTTACTGAAGCAAACAGCCAACATGGTTGACAATAAACACAATTTTTAATTTAGAATAACACAACCACCCATTTGAATTGTGTGGTAAGTTTAACGTATTGCTTTTATTTTCGCTTGCAGTTATTAAGTAATAATAGTGAACTGAAAAACTTCTATTTTATTATCTTTAGGAAACGCACCATCTGGTCTACACAATCCGTAATTAATTATTTCTTTTCTTAAATTGTCATGTTGTAAAACATT
The DNA here is from genome assembly GCA_036346225.1 of Platerodrilus igneus. NCBI lineage: Eukaryota > Metazoa > Arthropoda > Insecta > Coleoptera > Lycidae > Platerodrilus > Platerodrilus igneus. The sequence goes on along the minus strand of JARFIW010000380.1, from coordinate 32,809 downwards.
GATTTTTAAAAAATGTGCAAAATCGGTTGGATATTCTTTCGTCAGATCCATAGATAGTTCATTAAGTGAAAAAGTACTACTCACATTTACCTCTGTAATTGTAGTGGTATCTAGTTCCAAATTTCTATCGCGGCCGTCATTATGTGATGTACTTGCGCCCTGGGTGAGAGTTTTTAAAATTGTTGACGACTGCTGTTCGTCTGTAGCGGAACTAGTAGATGCTACTGTCGAAAGCCCAATTTCTTTCATAGATTGTTCTTGTTTTCGGACTCTTTAGAAGTAAAAAGGAACTTATTTTTGGAATCTTGCTCTTTGATTCTTCCAATAGTTTCCTTTTCGTTTTTTGCAGCGCCGCTTGTAGTGCTCATTGTATATTATTTCCTGCAATTTTGAATGAAATTAATTATAATGTAATTAGATAAGTAATAATTATTTAAAAGCCTTTTGAAATTACAAATAACACATACATACTTTGCTTTAAATGCTTTAATTAACAAAATATAAATGATTTTTATTGAATGCTTAAAGATTTATTTATATGTATTTCTCAGCGCGACTTCAACTATGATCAAATCAATAGTAGTTTAATAAAAATAGATATAAATACTTACGTTTAAATATGAAAGACCTCCTGTAATACGAACACAACACTATTGAGTAAAACGTACTGGAATGCTTTTTACTTCCTTTCCGTTATATATAATGCAGCTAATGCAAATACGTTGCAACCAGCTGACTAGAAACCACAAAATGAATTTCTTTCTAGTATTATATTTCTAGAAAGCGAAGGTTACTAAGCTACCTGCCATCCTGTGAATCTGTACTGTACAGACAATAGCCCTTTATTCCTATTTAAAATCCCACAAACCAAACTAACCCTACTATACGTCGTTTAATAATGCTTTACCACTTTATACAACTTATCACTTAAGAATAATATAGACATCTTTGTTATTAAAGTTTACAGTCTCTTTCATCTGTTTATTAACCCTTACAAAATAGGACAGAACGGATAGAAAGAAGAAAGGATGCAGGCTGCAGGTGGTGTTCAGTATTTATCTTAATTATTATTTCTTGTATTTCAGCAGTTCCTAGTAGTAACATCAAGAAAACGTTCGTTAACCTGCGGTTTCTGAATTATCTGCAATATTTTCTTGACCGTTTCTTACCTGCCAAATACGTTAAAGATGAATAAGTTGAGTTTATTATCGTTTGGGCCTTCTTGCACTTGGGGCCCCCCCGCATAGCGGGGGCTGGCAGGGGTGTAGTTACGCCACTGGTGCAAAGTCACATGTTATAGAACAGTTTATGGAACAAAAAGTTTTCTTAGTGTTTGGAGTGCCACAATTTATTATTTGCGATAATGGTTCAAATTTAGCTGGTCGAATTTTTAGGTCATTATGTAATAGGTTTGAAATTCAGAAAATATGGTATAATGCTGTTTATGCGCCGCAGTGTAATTTTGTCGAGAGAATTAATAGAACAGTAGGGACAGCTATTCGATCTTATCTTGAAGAACATGATACATGGGATGCTGAGTTAGCGCAGATTCAATTTGCTATTAATTCTGCTAAACATGAGTCGACGGGTTATACCCGAATTTTTTAGTTTTTGGTCGTCATATCCCTATCACAGGAAAGTTTTATGGTAGTGGATTTACTCCCGAAAGTGATATCGAAATCATTCCTGGTAGTCGCCCATTATATACTTCTGATCGTCAAGGTATTTTTAAGGTATTTGAAGACGTCCGAACGAAACTGCATTTAGCTTATGAACGTTCGAGTAATCAATATAATTTAAGGAGGAGAAATATTTCTTTTGAGGTTGGTAATAAAGTATGGAGGTCCAATAAAGTATTGTCGAGTGCGAGTAATAAATTTTCTGCTAAACTTGCTCCAAAGTTTGTTTTAAGTATAGTTAAAAAGAAGTGCTCGAGTGTGGTATATGATTTGGTTAATTTGGATGGATCGAGAGCAGGTAGATGGCATATTAAAGATCTGAAACCTTATTCCGCCATCAGTCCAGACTATCCCCCAAAGGATTAATTCGTCGTTTATGATTTCTTTTGTCGAATAAGAGGTGTTCGATTGAAAGCTTTTCTGGTATCTTGTTGTTTATGGAAATCGCCAGTTATTTCAAGTACTTTTAGTCATCAAGAAACGTGTTTTTGGATTATTCAATTTAAGTGGTTAGTTCAGATGAAATATAATTTCGTCTGCGTTTTGTTTTGGTTCATAGTAGAGTTGCAGTAGTGTTGGTGATGTCATACATGTTAACAAATTATCAATTTAAATAGGTAGAGGCAAGTAGATTGTCTGGTGTATGTAGTTATTATAGTTGTGGTGAGACCATGTAAATAGTTGTTGTTTCATTTTGTGAGTGTATTTAGTTTAAGTTAGGAGAGTGATCGCTTAAGCGAGATTCGTTTTTGAGACGGTCACTTGAGTGCTGTTGTACTTGGAGTAAGCGAGATACTTACATGGTAATTTTTTTTGAGACGAGTTGTGTCGGAATGTTTGGTGCGGCCATTGTAGTGTAGAAAATTTTTTGGAGCGTCCGGATAAAAGAAAATTGGTTAGAAGTGCTAACTATTTTCTTTGTAGAAACAGTAGCTAGTCAGTGATGCTACTTGGTTGTTGAATATTTTTTGTCAAGAAGAAAATATTTTTGGATGATCGCTGATATCCATATAGTTGATGTGGGTTTTTCAATTTCGTCTAGTATTAGTGAGACTAAATCAAAGAAAAGCAATTTTTTGTAAATACAACATTCTTTTGTGATTCCTGTGCTGGATTCCTTTTTTTGCTCAGCAGTAATGGAAACATTTTCATAAAGATATTAATATGTAAATACTTTGGAATTAGTTTTTCGATTTTGTGTTAATAATGCTAAAGTTGTTGGTAAAAAGAAAAAAATTTGTTTGTTGTTTTACGATAGTTTACGTCGAGGTTTTATTTGAGTTTTAGTTTAAGTTTCGCGAACTTAGTAGGTTTGTTCTTTGATAGGTTGTAACTCGTGAGTATTTGACCTCAATATTTTGTCCTTTACCGATTATGTCTTACCTATTTTGTTTCCTAACGGATGTGTGGTACGCAGAGTTACCTACTCACTCGCTTGTTTGCACCCTATTTTAGTATTAGTAAAGTCACTAGTAAGAAATTTTTTTTGAAATCAAGTTTCAAGGTTATTTTAGTTGGTTGGATTTTTTATAATGGTATTTTTGGTACACATTTTTTTGTTTAAGTAGTAGTTTCGTCGTTGTTTATAAAAAAAAACTTCTCGTTTAAGTATATGTTGGCATATGGTTAATCTCAAAGTTTTTTTCTTTTTTGTTCGGGGGCTGTGTAACATAAATATATTCTATAGTAATATGATCATAAGAACCGCTTCAACAAAAATATATTCTGTGGTATTTAATCCTTGTGTTCGATGTTGTAAAATCATAAAGGAACAATTCTATATGAAAGCGGGAAGTCGTGTTCACTTAAGGAACTTAAATGTTTTGTACGGAGATATTTGGCATTTTTATAACTATCAAGAAACGAATTTATTTGGAGCTTAGTAGGTTGTGTTGTCTACCTTTCAGGCGGATATTTCCTACGCATCCGTACAATCGGTACAGCGCGTGTGCATACCGGTCACGAGATAGGACACGCCGATGATGTGTCGCTAGAAGGGGCGGCCATTTGTCTTTTATAGATGTAGTCGCGTGAGCATTCTTTAGTTTGTTAAGAAGATGAAACTCCAGGCCTTACCTAAGTGGGGCCTCCACATCGGTTGGTATGGCGAGATGGTAGTTTAAAATTATTGTTTGAAGATTTGTTAACGGTAAGCTCTCTTCAAACCTGAATAAATTATAAAATATTTTTATCCCCTTTAGTGTATGACATTACGGATTGAATGAAATGATGGTTTATGTTGTATTTGAATCCAATATTGGAGAGCAGTTCATTTGTCGAGGCGATTGAAGTTTGGTAATAACCAGTCGAGAAGCAGATTTTTGGAACATGTGTGCTGGTAATTAATAATTAGATTTGGAAACAAAAAAAACCTACAGGTATCAATCTTTCTTTATTCTGTTTGTGAAGATTTATAAATGCTCGAATACATAAATTTCGAAGTCCGTTTGATCGAGTTAAAATTTTGTATGTTTAGAGCAGCATGAAAGAAAATAGCTAAAAATTAATACAATAATAGTATTACAAATTTGCATAAAGTTATTTGTTAACAATGTGATAGTTCAGTCCACTTTTTTTGCCTTTTAAAATATTTATTTACTCATATTGAAACCTTTATAAGCCTCTAATACCAGATGTAAATGAAAAGTTGTTTGCTTAAGTTAAACACATGTGATTCGTTTTTAGTAAAAATAATCTTTGTAAAACTTGTAAACCAGAACTCAGATCTGAAACTTGGTACTAAAACTTGTTTGATACATGATAATTAATTTAAAGATCTGTTAAGTCAGAACAGATGTATTGAAACTTAATTTTATTTTGTACAATTTATTACCACATTTAAAGAAACATTTAACAAAGAAAAATCATATTAAATTCCATTTTTAGACTCAAGTTTTTTATTCCATGCCTATTTAGATATACTAAATTCTTAAAAGAATATGAGCTTGTTAATCGATGAAATTATACAAGGCTGAAGTAATTTAAAAAGGCCCCTATTTGCTACAACTGGTTTGTTATAAGTATTTATTCCTGATTTAAAAAGCTTTGGTGTGTTAATCCCCATATTATCCACCTACAATTATTAACAGGTATTTTTATTGGAAAGCACAAACTGTGTTTTTCTAATAAAGAATTTGTTGTGTATTTTGTTCCAGGTTCATCGTGACCAGAGAGGTAGTAAGTATGTTCCAGAGATTTCCAGATACTTCAGTTTAATAAGTTGTAAGTTTAATTGCATTTATATCCCATGAGTTTCTGTATCTTCTCATAGAAATATTGAATTTTAGTGTAACCGTTCATTCAGATACAGTGGCGCTCAACCCATTTTCCTTTTGTTAGTTTATCGTAGAGTTTAGACCATCACCACACCTTTTCTCATTGCTCACCCTTGGGGTAATTCCCAGACTTAGTCATGAATAGTTAAAGCTTCACTTTATCCATCAACAAGGAAGTTTAGAAAAAGGTGAAGAAAAATAGTATTTCATATATATATATATATATATATATATATATATATATATACTCGGAGGAGTACTTGGGGCTCGTCATCGTAAGAATATAAAACAACAGTTCGATTTAGTGATAGGGACTTGGAATGTAAGGTCATTACTTAGAGTAGATAAGTTAACGAATTTATTAGTCGAAATGAGAAAGGAAAAGCTGGACATTTTAGGTATTAGTGAGGTGAGATGGCCAGATAGGAATGACTTTTGGAAAGATAATTATAGAATAATTACAACTTCTTCAACTAATAGACAGGCAGACGTAGGAATTGTGTTAGGTAAAAGATTAGGACATAAAGTTAAAGAGTACTTACAATTTAGTGATAGAATAATTATGGTTAGATTGAGTACAAAAGCCACAGACACTGTTTTAGTACAGGTTTACATGCCAACAACTCAGTACGAGGATGAGGAAGTAGAAAAGGTATACGAGGATATAAATAGCATAGTGAGAAAAGTAAAAGGCGATGAGAATTTAATAGTTATGGGCGATTTTAATGCGTCAGTGGGAGAAGGTAGTGAGGGAAAAATGGTAGGAAAATTTGGGTATGGCAAACGAAATGATAGAGGAGAAAGATTAGTTGAGTTTTGCCAGAACATAGATTAGTAACTGTAAACACCCTATTCGAACAACATGTTAGAGAAGATATACCTGGAAAGCGCCAGGTGATAGGGCTAGATACCAAATAGATTATATTTTAGTTAAACAAAGATTTAGAAACCAAGTTAAAAACTGTCGTAGTTATCCAGGGCTGACATAGATAGCGATCATAACTTAGTTAAAATGAAGTGTAAACTAAAATTCAAAAATTGAGAAAGGTTAAAAGAGAGGATGGGATCTAGGCAAGCTTAATGATAGTAGGGTAAAAGAGGAATATAAACAAGTATTAGATATTAAGAGCAAAGAGATAGCTGTAGGAGGGAACGTAGAAAATAGATGGAAAGAAATAAAACTGACTGTACATGATACAGCAACACAGACTGTAGGTAAGAAAAAAATAGAAGCGAGAAAACCGTGGGTAACAAAGGAGATATTAGATTTAATAGAGAATAGAAGAAAGCTTAAACCTTTCAGAGAAGTGGATTATGAAAGTAAGCAAAAATATAATACAGTTAGAAATAAGATAGTACATGAGTGTAGAAAAGCTAAAAATAAATGGATGGAGGAGAATTGTAAGGGAATTCAAGACGATTTGAGAGTAGGTAAGACAGACAGGGCTTACAGGGCAGTTAAAAAGTTTTTTGGGGAAGATAGGAAAAAATATAATGGTATTAGAGACGAGAATAATGAGCTTCTAATAAATAAAGTTGAGATAGCAGATAGATGGAAAAGATATTTAGAAGATTTATATAAGGGAGACGATATGGATGAGTTAGAGAACGACCAAGAAGATGATGTAGAAATAGGGTTCTCAATATTAAGAGAGGAATTTGATAGAGCTGTTAGGGATCTTAAACTAAATAAAGCGCCAGGGATAGACGATATTCCTGCAGAATTAATAAAATATGCAAGTCAGAAAACTTTAGACAGATTATATGAGCTTGTTACAGGCGGAAAAGCCACTAAGTGTATCTTTTCCAGTCAAATTAAAAAATGGGGGCGGCCTGTAAAACAAAATGTAAAGGGGGGTCACCGGCACTAGCTAGCGGAAGGTCGTGGATCATATAGAGGGTTGAAATTTCGAAAAAAGGGTTAAATTAATTTATAATATACTACAAAAATGTGGCACTTACCTTTCATAAAATATTGTGGCTTAATGACAATTGCCAAGGGCGCCAGACAAGTCGAGAATGTCCAAATGTTCGTACAAAACCTTGAGAGACTTGTCATCCCAAGGAGGACAATAGTTTCTTTTAATCAATTCCTCACTTTTTTACTACTTATAAAAAAAATAAGAAAAACTATTGACTTAATCAACGGCAAACAAAACTATTTAATTCACAGAGCAATAAACGTGAACCTCTTACATGCATTGATTTTAGTTTATAAATTTAAGTGAATAGGTGACTATGGAATTTATGAAAATTTTGTGCACATAAGTAGTTATCAAACACTTGTAAATGAAAGAAACTTATATTATAAATCGTACAATAATTTAATCCTACTGTTTATGGCCAAAACGTCCTAACAAATAAACTAACTAAAAATTGGTCATGCTACTTAACTATAAAAACTTACTTACTAATAATGGTCCAATGTTTGAGGGTTTGTTTTCCAATGTAGAACAGTTCTTAATTTTGGGAAGAGAATCTCGCTTGTTGCTTCTGTTTGTAATGTTTAAGAAAATTGACTGGCACACGAACTCGGCAGAATGTTTGACAGTATAACTTACTTGTGCGTCACACGCCTACAAGCTTTTTAAATATTTATCTTGTATCACTTTAAATCCGCGAACTATGGGCATAACCCTCGCGAAACTGGAAGAGCAACCTTCTTTCCAATTTTTTTTCTAACGTGATACGAAGTTTAATTTCTATGTCATGCCAGAGAAACGCCACCCGCAAAACTACGTTTCTCTCTACTTTTAAACACGGTCGGCCCCATTGAAAACTCCTGTCTTTTGGCTAAGCCCTCAAATATATAGATTAATTCCTACTCTAATTATGAGCGTCATTTTCTGGTATCCAATGACTGAACAGAACCTCCCACAAAACAAGATTTCAGAAACCGAATCCAACCCCTTTTTAGATGATGGTCACGGATGCAATCACTTTCCCACGAATTTAAATTATATTTTTACCTTCTACGAATTACTTAAATATGGCAATGTGGAATCTACTTATGACGACAGTGTCTGCCATTAACAAAGACCGGCTAACCTACTTGAGCCGAAATGGATTTTTAATACAATGATGTCTCCAGACTACTTAAGATTACTTGTAATATTTGAACAATCAATTGGAAATAGTTTCCGCTATTATAATATTTTGTTTTGTCTAACCCGCCTGTCAATCAACGAAAGTATTAAGCTTTTCAAACTGAAATTGGTTTTCCTTTATTTACGCTAAAAGGGTACTAAGCTTTTAAGAAGTTTATTGTACTTTGTTTATTAGGGTAGAGCTTTAGATTATTATGACCTGCCGCTGGAATTTTAGTAGCCCGAAGCTATCGGTAAATGTGGTCTTTTTATTATAAAGGAACCTGACTGAATGTAAAGTAATTTATTGTCGGAATTTTTGTCTATACTTTATTCAAGTTACTGAATTTCTAATTAATTGATGTGTTTAATTGTTAACATTACAAAATAATGTTACAAGCTAGTAAAACTAATATATGACACAGGTGAGGTTCCAATAGATTTCGAAAAAAATATTATTATCCCAATCCCAAAAAAGTCAGGAGCTGATAGGTGTGAGAATTTTAGAACGGTTAGTTCTCATACTTCCAAAATACTAACAATAATAATTAAAAATAGAGTAGAAGCTTTGACTGAGAATTATTTAGGCGAAGTCCAATATGGTTTTCGTAAAGACAGAGGGACTAGAGAACCGATACTAATGATTAGGCTAATTATCGAAAAAGGTGACAAAAAATAAAAAGACTCATTTCGCGTTTGTAGATTTAGAAAAAGCATTTGATAGGGTTAATTGGATTGTTATGTTCAGGCTTTTGCAAAAAATAGGAATCTCTCATAGGGATAGAAAAATTATTTACAGTCTATATAAAAACCAAAGCGTAGTAATTAGATTTGATGAAATAGAAAAGGAAGCTAAGATTAGAAATGGTGTTAGACTGGGATGTATACTGTCTCCCTTGATTTTTAATGTTTATATTGAGGAAACTTTAAACTTAGCTAGAGAGAGAAAAGAGATAGGTATTAGTGTACAGGGACAGAAAATAGACATGTTACGTTTTGCAGATGATATAGCCATTATAGCAGTCTAGAAAAGAGTTAGGAGAGTTTTTAAATATTTTAGATGAGATACTACGGAGTAACTATAGTATGAGAATTAACTCAGTAAAGACAAAGATAATGACAAGTGAGTTACAGCCTAGTTCTAAACCAAAATTAAAAATAGGTAATACCGAGTTAGAGGAGGTAGATGAATTTTGCTATTTAGGTAGTATAATTACAAAGGATGGGCGTAGCAGAAGGGATATAGTAGCAAGAATAGCTCAAGCTAGAAAAATGTTTTTAAAAAGAAAATTTACTAATAGCTAATAGTATTAGTTTAGATAATGAAAAAGTTTCTTAAAGTCGTACGTATGGAGCGTTCTACTATACGGTAGTGAGACTTGGACAATTAAAGAAGTAGATAAGAAAAAGATAGAAGCTTTTGAAACTTGGTGTTATAGGAGAATGTTAAAGATTAGTTGGACAGATAGAGTAACAAACGAGGAAGTTTATAGAAGGATAGGTGAGGATCCCTGTATGTGGAAACAATTAAAGGTCAGGAGAGATAGAATGATAGGGCACCAGTTAAGACATGAGGGACTATTTAGTAAAGTCTTAGATTATAGACTACCAAATAAAAATAGAGTAGGAAGGCCTAGACAAAGCTATATTAGTCAAATTATTAGAGTTTTAATTTGTGAAGGGTATGTGGACCTTTTTAGACTAGCTCAGAATAGAAAAGGATTTAGAGCTGCGTCAAACCGACTTTAAGTAAGTTCGAAAACAAAACAAAAAAAAAAATAAAAATCAGTTAACTAAATGTCACCAGGACATAACTCACAATTAGTTAGCGGTCTGGCATGTTGGTAGCGTTTCGTTGCTTAAGCCTTACCATAACATATAATTTAATAAACGTCACCATGGCATAACTCACAATTAGGTAGCGGTCTGGCATGTTGGTAGCGTTTCGTTGCTTAAGCCTTACCATAACAGATAATTTAATAAACGTCATCATGACATAACTCACAACTAGGTAGCGGTCTGGCATGTTGGTAGCGTTTCGTTGCTTAAGCCTTACCATAACATATAATTTAATAAACGTCACCATGGCATAACTCACAATTAGGTAGCGGTCTGGCACGTTGGTAGCGATTTGTTGCTTAAGCTTTACCATAACATATAATTTAATAAACGCCACCATGGCATAACTCACAATTAGGTAGCGGTCTGGCATGTTGGTAGCGTTTCGTTGCTTAAGCCTTACCATAACATATAATTTAATAAACGTCACCATGACATAACCCACAATTAGGGTAGCGGTCTGGCACGTTGGTAGCGATTTGTTGCTTAAGCTTTACCATAACATATAATTTAATAAACGCCACCATGGCATAACTCACAATTAGGTAGCGGTCTGGCATGTTGGTAGCGTTTCGTTGCTTAAGCCTTACCATAACATATAATTTAATAAACGTCACCATGACATAACCCACAATTAGGTAGCGGTCTGGCATGTTGGTAGCGTTTCGTTGCTTAAGCCTTACCATAACAGATAATTTAATAAACGTCATCATGACATAACTCACAACTAGGTAGCGGTCTGGCATGTTGGTAGCGTTTCGTTGCTTAAGCCTTACCATAACATATAATTTAATAAACGTCACCATGGCATAACTCACAATTAGGTAGCGGTCTGGCATGTTGGTAGCGTTTCGTTGCTTAAGCCTTACCATAACAGATAATTTAATAAACGTCATCATGACATAACTCACAACTAGGTAAGCGGTCTGGCATGTTGGTAGCGTTTCGTTGCTTAAGCCTTACCATAACATATAATTTAATAAACGTCACCATGACATAACCCACAATTAGGTAGCGGTCTGGCACGTTGGTAGCGATTTGTTGCTTAAGCTTTACCATAACATATAATTTAATAAACGCCACCATGGCATAACTCACAATTAGGTAGCGGTCTGGCATGTTGGTAGCGTTTCGTTGCTTAAGCCTTACCATAACATATAATTTAATAAACGTCACCATGACATAACCCACAATTAGGTAGCGGTCTGGCACGTTGGTAGCGATTTGTTGCTTAAGCCTTACCATAACATATAATTTAATAAACGTCACCATGACATAACTCACAATTAGGTAGCAATCTGGCATGTTGGCAGCGATTTGTTGCTTAAGCCTTACCATAACATATAATTTAACACTTTTCCTTTTTGAAGCGGATAACCAGGTTATTTTCATTTCCTTATAAATGGTAATCATGTAAACATGTTAGAGTTCTTTAACAACCATCAGGTTGCTAATATTTATGTAGAGCCAGCTGGATAGGAAAAAGATAGAAGGATATAGGAAGACCTAGACCAAACTATATTAGTCACATTATTAGAAATTTAGGTTGTGAAGGATAGGTAGAGCTTTTTAGATTAGCACAGAATAGAAAAGAAGTTAGAGCTGCGTCAAACCGACCTTAAGTAAGGTCGAAAACAAAATGATGATGATATATATATATATATATATATATATATATATATATATATATATATATTTTGTGTCACGTGTATTTGTGCCAAGTAAATATCATACGTGTTTCTTGATTATTATTTTTATTATTGTTTTGAGTTAGCGCGTGACGATTGTGCCGCTTTGTGCTGCTTGGATATGGTATTTGGGAACTTGTGTATGTGTTGGGACCTTTGAGTCACGGTTCTATATTTTCTTTGTGGCAAGACTCTGGCACCCTTACTCTTCGAGCTTCGCCATTCTGGTCCTTAGTCGAAGCCGTCAGCCCACGACCTCCTTAATAGTTATTAAGATGAAATAAAAACCCAACTTTGTATTTGAAGTTGAATTACCATTTCAAATCGAACTAGTAATTGAAAACCACTAAAAGAACGGCTGCAACAGGACTTGAACCTGCAACCTCTGATTTTCCGGATCAGTGCTCTAACCAATTAAGCTATCTAGCCTAATTGTTTAGATGATGTTATACCTAATACTACCGAGGCTCTTGTTAACGATTTTCAATTACGTCTTGCATTTAAGGAAATTGAATCTAGTTATATACATAATTCATGTACTAATAACTTGATCATCCCATTTTTGCAACGTTCGGAATAATACAAACATGTAATTATATTATTATTAATAGAGAAGAATAATCCACATTTGGAACAAGAGCCAAGCTTCAGTAGTATTAGGTATAACATCATCTAAACAATTAGGCTAGATAGCTCAATTGGTTAGAACACTGATCCGGAAAATCAGAGGTTGCAGGTTCAAGTCCTGCTGTAGCCGTTCTTTTAGTGATTTTCAATTACTAGTTCGATTTGAAATGGTAATTCAACTTTGAATACAAAGTTGGGTTTTCATTTCATCTTAATAACTATTTATATATATATATATATATATATACTATAAGAGGTCATATAGAGGTCATTCAGCATCATATTTTGTAAAACAACATAACACCAGAAACAATAAAATGTCTAATACTATTTTTTTAAAAGAAATACCCTGTATAATGCTCCATTAAGCGATACGCTTAGTATAATATTGGTACATACGTGAAGCCTGTGGAAAATACAAATCATTTCTTGTCATGAAAGAAATTTCATTCAAAACACGTTTGAAATGAAATATTATGTAGGCTGGAGAAACCGTGTTTTGAAGCAAAATACCATTTAAAACACGTTCTAAATAAGTACGTAAGTAAGGAATACAAATCGTACCTTAATAATAAAACCCGTGTTTCTAGTTACAGAACTAAGTATCATTTAAATATGTAAATTCGTCCTCCTAAGGAAGTACTAAATAAAAACACGGTACCAAACTTCAACATTAGACTTCCTGAAAGTACTTGTTGGGCATTTCTTTCCATTAAAAACATTTTTGATGCGATGCGTGAAATCTAGATTTAAATGAAAGATACGGTAATATTTTAAATTTTTCTGAATACGAGAATAAGCAAATGAGGATAATTATCTTTTACTATAACAATATGAATGAACAGCTCAATTAGCGAGTTATAGGCTTCTACGGTCATAATTTTTACGATAAGATAAGACGCTTAACAATCTATGAAATGATAAAAAAGCGCGATAACGAGCAAGCATTTCCATTGCTTCCTCAAACTACAACGATTAAAAAACTACTTTTACGACCTTATAAGTTAAAATGACAGCTATAAACGTGTAGAACGAACGAAATTTCTAAAAAGTTTCATCATGCTCGATGCGTCAGACCAACTAAAAAATTTTGAAGACTTTCTATAGTTTGTAACGTACTGAAAATTTTATAACATAAGGCCGTAGGAGAGTACAAACGGCGTAAATCACGGATAGTCATTGTGTTTATAAAGCATTTGCGGACGATCCTTTTTGTTGGTGACTACGAACTATAACGAAAGTTTGCAAACAGGGTGACGCTGATATTTTATACTTGTCTAAAGCAATGTGTTTTTAAATTTAATAGAATATAACGCACCACGTACAAAAGGAAATGTTATTGTAATGTTATTGAACGCAAATGTAAAATAGAATAAAGTTTATTGTTAAAGTAGATTTCTATACGATAAGGGCAGATATCAATGGTCACAAAAAAAGAAAAAAAATTGATTTTACGATACAGTGTAGTTTTAAAAAATTTTTGAAAATATTTGTAAATCCTTGTTTAAATTTTTGAAGGACATTTGCGTACTATAATTAATTTAGACTGGTTAAATTGTACGTTATAATCCTCCATATTGTTACGAACTGTTAGGCAACCCGTCAAACACGCAAGTTGCATAACCGAAGTGTATTCTACAGAAATCTAGAACATTCGAGCAAACACCAGACTATGAATCATCTAGTTAATTTTAGGGAATATGTAAGATCGATGATGAGTGTACAGAGGTTAGTCTATATCCAAATGTCGTATATAAATCATTTCGTGTTGGTCACTACGTTTTGAAAGTCCGATAGTAAATATAAATTTGTGTTATTTTGAACGTGCATATTGTACCGCCAGCTTGTAAAGCAAGTCGACGTAAAGGGGCGAACGTCGACAGCACAACGTAGTGCCTTGGAGATTATCATCCGTGCTGCATCGTCGATGGGAAGTCTGAACAGCATTTATATTGATGGCAGAATTAATGGTAGGATTATCCGATTACTCGTGGATACAGGAGCGACAAAATCTATTGTGAAACCAGATTTGGTTGGTCATAGAAAAGTGCTACTTGCATTGACATGTCTTCTAACTGCAAGTGGTGAGCAAATTTCTACTCACGGAGAGACTGCGTAACAATGGGAATTAGAGACAAACTAATTAATCATCGGATGTTGGTGACTGAAATTACAGAAGAAGTTATCTTGGGAATGGAGCTCACGAGAGAAGATGGGTTTCTATGAACATGAAAAAAAAAAGTGCTTCGGATAGACGATGATGAGATTTCATTTCAAGGGACAAGTAATCAGACGATGCAAGTTTGAATGATTTGTGATATGAAAATACCGAGAAGACGAAAATGATCGTGATGGGACACCAAAATGGTACTCTCCAGGAAGAACAAGCAAGCAACTGAATCGGGAGAGGGTCAGGAGGAATTACTGATTGGAATAACATTGGTAAAGTCTCGAAATATGATACCAATAAGGTTGCTCAACACTATTTCGCATACAGTGATCCTGAAGAAAAACATGTAGCAAGTTGCATTCCAGTATGTCATATTAAACTTGTATGGACGACACAAAAGATAGACCAGCCGACGGTTGCTTACAGAAAGTGCTGAATATGTTGATACCTTCGTGTCAAGGATTAAACGGCGACCAACCGGGTAAGGTAAAATGGTCGGACGCTATCGAGGTGGTGTGTTTACACTAGCTGATAGTGAGAAAGGAATGGGGAATGTGGTGCAACACAAGATCAATGCTGGAGATGCGCAACCGATACAACAAAATCCCAGGCAGCTATCTTTGCCAAAACATAAGGAAGCCGAGTAAATTATCACAGACATGGAGAAACAGGGAGTGATTGAGCCCTCGAATGGTCTATGTGCATCTCCGGTAGTGCGTGTCAAGAAAAGGGAAGGGTCGATAAGGTTTTGTGTAGACTACCGGCGGCTAAACAATGTTACAAAGAAAGACAGCTATCTTTTGACCAGAATTGATGACACCTTGAATAGTATATCCGGATCTAAATTGTTTACGACTTTGGACTTGAAAAGCGGATACTGGCAGGTAGGCTTGGAGCCAAACGATAAAGAGAAAACTGCGTTTGCAATTGGAACCGGATTATGGCAGTTCAAGATCATGCACTTTGGATTATGCAATACTCTTGCTATTTTTGAACGTTTGATGGAGTCGATACTGCGTGAACTGTCCTGGAAAACATATCTTGTGTACCTGGATTATGTGATAGTGTTAGGCGGATCTTTTGAAAAACAACTTAAGAACCTAGACGGGATATTCCAAAGATTACGCGAGGCAAACCTCATCTTGAGGCCTAAGAAATGTCACCTATTTGGAAAAGAGGCGAAATATCTATGACATGTTGTTTCGGAGACCGAAAAAAGAGCCGACTTTGACATGCTAAAAACGGTGCAAGAGTGACCTACACCAGCAGATATACACCAACTACGCAGTTTTCTGGGATTGTGTACATATTACCGACGTTTTATACTTGAGTTTGCGAACATGGCCAAACCGTTGACGAAATCAATCGAAGATGGACGAGAATATAATTGGAATGAAGACTGTCACAGCGCATTTGAACAACTGAAACGGCTACTAATTACAGCACCTATTCTGAGTTATTCAGGGATGGAGAGTAAATTTGTGTAGGATACCGATGCCAGCAACACAGCTATAGGAACCGTTCTTTCTCGGGTGCAGGACGGACAAGAAAAAGTTATTGGGTATTTCAGCAGGGCCTTATCGCGGCCAGAAAGGAACTATTGTGTAACAAGAAGGGACCTGTTAGCCGTCGTCAAATCCCAAAGCGCTTTTATTAGTACTTATGCGGACGTAAATTCCTGTTAAGAACAGACCATGCTGCACTAAAATAGTTACTGCGGTTTCGAAATCCTGAAGGGCATGTTGCAAGGTGAATAGAACTGCTGCAGGAATATGACTTTGACACAGAACATCGTGTAGGAATTACCCATCGGAATGCAGACGCTCTGTCAAGAAAATATATCCGGTATACTGCAATCATTGGTCCAAGATGGAAGAGAAAATAAGTGTCATCCATACAATGACAGTAACTGATGATACGATCAGGAGAATGACGTCAAATTGGGACGTATTAATGAATGGAAAAGTAGAGTACGACGACCAGCTTGGGAAGAAATTAGTATTTCAAGTAGGAGCCTGAAGGCATAGTAGGCACAGTGGGACTCCTTGGTGATTGAAAATAAAATCTTAAAACGACGCCTGGAGTGTAAAGATGGCACTGAAAGACGATTTCAAGTGATGGTGCGAGAAGCAAAGTGCCGGAAGTGTTGCAGTACTTACACGATGGTATTTCCGGAAGGCACCATGGCGTGAAAAGAACTCTCGAAAGAGTGAGAGAAAGATTCTATTGGTTGAACTGCAAGGAAGATGTGAAGGATTGGTGCCGGAAATATGAGTTGTGTGCCTCTGGAAATGGCCCGGTCACAAAACAGAAAGCCCTAATGAGACAGTATAACGGGGGGAATCCTTTTGAGAGGGTGGCCATTGTTATAGCGGGTCCGTTTGCTAAATCAGATAAAGGAAAAAAAATACATCTTGGTTGTGTGGATGTTCAGTCACGATTTTGTGTTTTTGTAGGATCGCATTTTGTTTGGTTAATGCATAGAGACAAATGTGTATAATTTATTTACAATGGCTGCAAGAAATATATTCCATAACAGGAAATTGAAAATATCAGTTACATAAGATTCTACATGCATATGCAATGTACAAATGTCCTTGAATTTATGCATGAGAATAGAGCTTTTATGTGAACAAATTTTGTTAACGTTAGAAATGCAAATGTTCTTTAGCGTTAGAAAATTTCTAGTGCATATTTAAATGCGTGTAATGTTTGTACACAAGAATATATGAATTTCACGCACTGTATTCACTGTGAACTTTGATGCGTGTTTCTGTTAAAAAACGCGGTTTAAAAAGAAACCTACGTTAAAATGTATTAAATAGGAGTAAGCACTCACAGATACATTGTCGTCTAGGATCTGCAGGTAACAGTTGCGTTGGATCGACGTCTGTATACGGCTTTTAACGTGGCAGGTCGATCAAGACAGGTGCCATGTAATGTGCGGGTTCCCTTATCGGTGATACTAATGGCGGATTCTTCGTGCAAAGCGTAGGAACTGGTGCGGGTGTGGTATGCGCACGTCCAGACAACTAGGACCGCTTCAGTGATGGTGGGTGGCGAAGACGAGGACGTCACGGACGACTCGGACATCAGGTCTCGATGAACAGCGTTCAGCAGCAGATGCTGATACCAAAAATTTTTACGAAGTAACTTCCTTTGGCGAAAGTCCAAACCCTGGTAGTAGGATTTAGTGCACTTTGGTTGCATGGCGTGGAGCATCCACGTTAGCGCATGACGCACAACCTTCTGGTTTAATCATCAGGCTTTGTTGTACCGTGAATAAAGGTTAAACTCATAAGATCAGAAGCTATTACTTTCTCCTGTCTATTGCCTGTCAATATATTTACAAAAACAAACGAAAGCTCGTAGCCTTGATCATTATTCTTAATGTTTGTTTTGTAAGATTTGGAATTCCCGGTCGAGTCTATTGGAGGTGTGTTGATTGGCGAGTCTTTTATTAAGGGGCGTTCACGTTTGCGTTTCTATGACGTCTATAAAGTTTGCAAGGTGCAACTTGGGTTGCATGCTTACAGTAGCAATGGATTATTTTACCAAATGTCGGTAGGCGTATGCTATATCTAACCAAGAAGCTGAGACGGTTGAAGATGTACCAGTGAGGGAGTTGTTTTGTCGTTTTGGAGTTTTGTTGGAATTACACTCTGATTGAGGTCGGAACTTCGAATCAGCGTTGCTTCAAAACGTCTGCAAGCAGCTTGGAATCAGGAACACGAAAACCACGTCACTTCATCCTCAATAGGATGGAATGGTTGAAAGAATGAACAGAACGTTAAAAAAGTACCTAGTCAAAGTTGTCTCCCAACATCAACTAGACTGGGAGCAATACTTACATTTGTTCCTACTGGCGCACCAATCTACGGTTCATGACGGCACAGGATACTTTTCCGCTTACGTGATACTAGGACGTGAATTGCGGCTATCATGTGATCTTCAGTTTGGATTTAAACCTGGAGAGGAAGTCGTAGGTGAAGATTATGTTAGTAAGCTTCGCGAAATATCAGATAGCATTCACGAAAACGTTCGAAAGAATATCCAAGCGGCAAGCGATCGAATGAAGTCACAATATAGCACTAGAGCACAAAAAGGTGTTTACCAACCTGGAGATTTAGTGTGGTTGTACAATTACAAAAAAAGCGTGGATTGTCAGCAAAACTAAGACAATGGGAAGGCCCGTACGAAATGTTAAAAAGAGTTAATGATGTAATGTACCGGATCAGAAGATTTCTCCGTGGTAAACCAAAAATAGTACACTTTGACCGACTTTAACATCTTATGCTGGCAACAACCAGGAAGACTCGAATAGTGAAAATGGTGTTCAAAGAGTTATTAATCGTGATTCAAATGTAAATTTTGAGAGTTTCATGGCGGCGTATGATGGTTCCGGTAAGGCGAAATTTGGCGTTGTTGAAAAACAGCAAGATCTGTTTAGAGCAACAGAAGGGTATTCCCTTGCACATTGCGTAACTCAAGATCTGCAAATGTCAAGAGGAATAGCTGTTGTTTTCAACAAAAAGTTTGGATGTGTGGATAAATTAGTACAACAGCAACCAACTATAGGAAAAGCCTTGGTTCTTCAGGATAGAAATTGTTATGTTTACTATTTGGTCACCAAAAATTCTTGATGGCAGAGACCTAGTTATGGACATCTCTGGGAGGCTTTGCTGAGTCTTAAGGTTCAGATGATGGAAAATGGAATAACGAGACTAGCGGTGCCCAAGCTAGGCTGTGGACTGGATCGCTTAGATTGAAGAATAGTTCGCAATATGCTAGAAGTAATTTTCCAGGGAACCAACATCCAGGTTCTTATTTGTTGCTATCAACCGGTTGCCTACCAAAACTAAGCAAAAAGTGTTGACTATTATTTCCAACGAAGTGGTGGATGCACCAGAAGAGATAGCTGCGGAAATCGTCATCAGTCATCAAATTGACATCAAAATGTTTTTACTGTTACGGGACTTAACGCTTTTAAAGAGGGGCAGTGTTATGAATTATTTGGCAACCGTCCAAACTCGCAAGTTGCATAACCGAAGTGTATTCTTCAGAAGTGTGGAACATTCGAGTAAACATCAGACTATGAATCAGTTAATTTTAGGATATATATATATATATATATATATATATATATATATATATATATATGAGATCAGTGATGAATGTACATCACTCAGTCTATATTCAAATGTCGTATATACATCATATCGTGTATAGTTAGTTGGTCATTACGTTTTTAATGTCCTATAGTAAATATAAATTTGTATTATGTGAACGTGCATGTTGTACCGCCAGCTTGTACATAAATAGACAAAAGTGTAATAAATAAATTATAGTAGTGTTAGTGTTGTTAAGAAGACTTACGGTTAAGGATTTAGTTTAAGAAGATATTAGTGCTTGTCAATAGCATTAGTGTGATAGTGCTTCATTGTTAATTGGACTAATAACATCTATAAATGAGACATATACTGTTAATTAGACTTGTGAATAGTGAATAATAAGGACTTTTGTTATTACTTGTTCTAAATTGGTAAACGCGTTAACTGTAGTCCGCTACAATATAATAAACACGCAGCATCAGTTACAAACGTTTTTTTTGTTTTACTACTTCCGATAATGGTACAGCATTTTTATTGTCCACTGCAGTGGTTGAAATAAAATATGCCATTGGCAATTTTTATTCTATACAAGCGCTTCTGGGTCCAGGAAGTCAAGTCAGCTTTCTGCGTGACAGCTGCATATGCACACCTTCTTTGCTACATCGATATTCTCAGGCACCTATTTTTAGTCGAGCGCAAACAGAATGCGTTTGGAATTGTGGAGCAACTTGTTGCACAATACGTTTTTGTTATAACACCAACGCTCAAATAGACGTAGAGCCGTTTATACTGTCAAAAATTTGTTCCAATTACCTAACACGAAGTTGCCTAACACTTCGAAACATTTAATCGGATTGCAAATAGCCGATCGTAGTTGGCATATTTCCACTCCGGGGGGACATGCTTTTGAAATCTGATATATATCCTTCTTTTATTAACGAACTTTTGATTCATGGCGGGCATCAACAGCCATGTGCAGTCAATACTATATTTTGATTGGACATTCGTAGACCCAGTTCTACAAACTCAACAATTACAACCCATATAATCACTTTTACCTCTTGTGAGCATTCTATTGATAAAATTTTAAAATGATTTTGAAAAATCAAAGCGCGGTGTTCAACCCATAACTACAAAAGACAAGAAGTAGCAGATGAAATTTTAAAGAAAACTCAGACACGTGACATTAATGGTCGTTTTACGGTTAATGGGTTTTTTAAGACGTTTCCTCCTATTCAGAAATTCGCAAACAGTAGCTCCAGAACGTTTAACTTCACTTAAACACAGACTTGATAAAAAGACTGAACTGCACAAGTCATAATCGAAATATACAGAGTGAAGCTAATGTACGAAATGCTCTAATTATTTCAGAAACGGCCTGTGTGATATATATGAAATTTCGTTTGTGGGGTTGTGTAATATGGCTGATCTTACGGTGGAAGTTACGTTGTTGTCAGATCTTCTATTTCTCCGACTTTGTGGTTTCAAATAGATCAACCTGTATATTTTATCGATTTTAAATTGCTTACGATTTTCTAAATAATTTTTATATAATACTCCCTATACCTAAATGTAACACTTTTAAAATTAAATTCATCCCAATATTAAATGTTGAAATGATTATTTTATACTAAATGAACTCATCTAAAATAATTTCAATTACAAACATAAATCAAAAGCATTAAGAGTGAATGCTCAAAATGTTGTCCATCTACTTTCAAACAACAAGTCATGCGATGTTTAAACTATATAATACATTTTGCAACATGCGTGTCTGCTCTATTTGTCTTATCTCTGCAGTAATTGAATATTAGCAGGTTTATTTTTATAAACTGTGTTTTTTAAATGACTACGTACAAAATAATCTAAAGGTTTCATATCAGGTGATCGCGGGGGCTAGTCGATATAACCACGTCCTCCAATCCATCTTCTAGGTAACACATTATTTAAGCATTCTCTCACTCGAACAGCATAATGAGGTGGAGCTCCATCCTGTTGAAATCAAACATTATTGTTTGGGGTACTGTTATTGTCTAAAAGTCACAAAGAATAAAATTTCTAAATTAAAATACTGGAAAATACCTACTTGGGTTAGGCAATAACCGAGCCAACTCAGGAATAATGTTTTTTCCTTATCTTACCTGTTAAAGATACTTGCGTCACTGAGACGACCCTCCGTAAGCTGCATTTACTAGCATGACTGTGAAGCGGAACATAAATTTTTACATATTTTCCTTGGGACTTTAGTGATCGTCATCCAAATGAAAGGAGCCATGGTTACAAATCCATGGTTACGGGTCTAAGCCTACATTAAATAATTCTCTATTCTTATTTGAATTTTCAACTTTATTTAAACCAAAGTTTAATGATTTAGGACCGGCTGCACCGCTTCGGCTTAAATACTTGGCTCAGTAAAGTGGCCCTTAAGTTGTCAAATTTACATTATATTGTTGAAAACGTGGATGCCATTTGGGCAATGTAAATTTGGCAACTTAAGTGACAATTTACCAAGTCAAGCACTTAAACCGAAGCGGTGGAAACGGCCCTCAAAAATAGGAAAAACAACAATAAAGAACACTTCAGTGAACATTTAATATTCAACGAGTGTTTTAACTTAAAAAATAATTAAACAAACGTTGGAAATTATTTAATATTTTCAAAAACCAATACTATGAACTTAATTTATCTTTTAATGTTGAACGTAAATGTGCAATTTGTGCAGCTAGCATCATTTATCAAACTGGACATATTATTAGAGTCCGTTGTATTAATAATACGTTTAGAAACATCAACATTTTCCAATGAAGATTGTGGTGCATCGACAGTAATTCCAAGGAATTTTGATTTTCAATTGCTTTTGATTTTGTGGAGATTGTGGCTACATTTCCATTAAAAATTCTCTCAGCAGTTTCATTTCTACATTCCAGGGAATCTGCAACATATCCTTCTGCTACTGTGGATGATTTCCATCCGCCACGACGCTTTAGGCTAACCCCCGAATTGGCCAACAACGTCGCAGATGTTTGTCGAATAGCATGACCTGTATATAGAAGTGGTTCTGGCAGATTTAAAAAGGTAGCTATGTTTGAGGGAATCTTCGAAAACGTATTCTTTCCTATAGGTTGATTGAAACACTTACCTGAAAAATTCAAAAATATTCTTGTTTTTCATTGATTTTGCAATTATATTTCTAGCAGCAAGGTATTTCCTTAAATTGGAAGAGAACCAACTTCATGGATCGTTTTTAATAATGGTAAAGGTGCGTGAAATGTTGTTTTTGTTTCACGTAGGTGATAACCATCAAATCGGTATTGTCTTGACGTCTTTCAGGTATTTCAAAAGTTCGTCCGTACGATATGCTCCGGAAACCAATCACAGCCATAAAACCTTTTTATAAAAAACCGTATATTAAATTGAAAAATGCATTACCAAACAACAGATATTTGTCTGGCATCCTTTAAAAGCAACAGACGTTTTCTCAAACACGTTCCTTCTTTTGTAGCAATTATTTTTTTTTAAAAAGCACGCAAAATCATATACTGTGAAATGTCAAGTTTGTATATTTGTTTTTGGATAACCCACACGCTTGGGATTTTAACTGTGAGGACCTTTCAAACGAAAAGAAAATTGTTTTTTCAAAATCCTTTTTGAGCACACCAAAAGTTTTTGTATATTAAATCGATCTTAATTTTGATTTTTAAAAATTTAAGGTTGTTTTCCAGCCGCATCAACGATTTGAGCCCATCCATCATCAAATCTTTTTGGGGTTTGAATGACAGAAACGCAAATAATATTATTGTTGAACTATTTTGATTAAATAAAGATGAATTCCCATGGTTACGTGTTTAAGGCACATTAAATAATTTTTATTTTCCTGAATTTAAACTTATATTAAAAAGCGATTTAATTTTAGAGGTTTAAAAATAAATAAATATTTTGGTACTGTTTATCATCCGGGTGAAACAATTTCATCACCGTAAATCCTACTTACGTCCTTAGTATGTAATATCTATTTGTAAAAATCAGAATAAACCAGATTATTTTAAATTCGTTTCGATGAAACAGGAATCCAATTATTTGAATACCTATTATACCAACCCATACATTAATCTTTTCCGGGTATTGGGGGATTCGCGTATCTATCGAGATTATTACCAATATCTACAAGCCTATTTACGCTCATTAATCCAAAAGTTGCTTTGGAAGAAATAACATTATTTTTTGGTTTAAATTAAATTTTTCCAAAATTGTTCAGCAAACTCTACACGTCTATCAGAATCATCATCTGACTTTGGACTAATCTTATTTTATATGAATGAAATTTATTATCATGTAAAATTCTTTGAACAGATCGTTGTGAAAAATCAAGTTCCTATTTTTCTAGTCTGAAGTGTGGATCTTTTCTAACATGACGTAATCTTTAACGATACGTCTTCCGAATTTTTTGGTTTGGTTTGGGTAAACCTTTACTGCATAAGTTACATTAAACTTTCTTACCAATTTACTCACAGTAGACCTTGTTAGGGATTTCTGTTAGAATATACATTATCAATGATATCACAAGTTTCTTATTGACTTCTTCGCCTATCGCCATATTCCAAGACCATCACTATTTCAATTCGTTCCTTTTCACACAAATGATTCTTTTACACTTTTAATAAATAAATACCAACAATAAAATAAAATGTGAAAAGTCAAAGTTGACGCTGATGAAATTGCAATCATAGCCATTCTGATGTATTATTTCAGGTTAGGTGAATATAACATAAACTTAACTATAAGTCGAAAATCATTACATTTAGGTATAGAGGAGTATTACATAAAAATAATTTAGCATATCGTAAGTAGTTTAAAAACGATAAAATATGTAGGGATCTGTTTGAAAAACAAAGTTTGCCACATTTTCGGAGAAATGGAAGATCTGACAACAACGTAAATGCCACCGTAAAATCGACCATAAACAAAACCCCCCAAACCAAATTTTACATAAACGCACGTTTTTTGAAATAATTAAACGTTCCATAAGCTACCTACTATGTACGATTATTTACAATTGGTCACATAGCTATTAAATGTTCCACCAATTTTACACAAATGCTATTTCATTCGGCGTCATCCAGTATCCAATGAAGGAAATGTTTATTTAAATTTCGTGTCATTTCTGTATTCTTAAATGATACGCAACTTTAAACCTAAACTACAAATGAAATGCGTTTTTGCATATATCTTTTGGTTTTTACTTGTGATGTGAGACATATGTCCAAACAAATAAAATATTTATGAAACCCATAAAAAAATATCAGCTAATTCTTTAAAGTTCTTCATTAAATGATAATCTCAGATATTTCAGTTAAATATGGTTACTTATGCTATTTAGTTACCTTGGTTACTCTGGTTATTTAATCCAATCCAAGAAAGGAAACGTTAAAATATCCTCTTGCCTCGAGAGCAATTGACAAAAACCCGTCAATAAATTTGGTGTAGATCGGATGCCGATGAGGGTCTACTTACCTGCTTCATCAACTTATAAACTTTTTATATTCTGGTGGCTTTGAACTTTGCAAAGGGAATTGAAATCATTCATCAATACTTAAAAATTTATTGTGAGTACCAATTTGCAAAATCGGATTTTTAAAGAAGAGGTTCAAGATTTTGTGCCAATGACAAGCTTTGGACATCATTTTAGTGAAATCGATTCTGCAACTGCTCATTTCTTATTTTACTAGAAACTAGTTTGATTCACCAAAAATCTACTTTGAATGTCAGTTTTTAATGAAATCAGTTTACAAAACCTTAAAAGGCTAGTTTACCAAACTGGTTTACAAAAAATTCTTTTTTATATTTACCTACACCAGCCGTATCTTCTAAATGTGTAAATAGATTCCAGACACTATACAAGTTTCAGCAAAAGCCCAAACCGGAATATTATTTGTCACGAGTTTAATTAATTTATTTAATTGTATTAAATAAAACAAAAGGATATTTATTTAATGTTTGATGACCCAAACTTTTAATAAAATTAAAAATTTAAAAATTTCAAACCAATTTAAACAAATATTAAATTTTTATTAAAATTATAAAAGAAAGGTAAAACAAAAACCAAGCCTTTAAAAATTTAAATTACCAAAACCTGTTTTGAAAAAAAAGGTTTTTATTTAAATTTTTTAAATTTAGAAATAAATAAAAAACCAAAGCATTCAAAATGTCAAACAATAAAATATGAAGGAATTTGTAAAATCCTTTTTTAGGTTTAAATTAAAAATCAGTAAATAAAAAGAATTTTTTGTTACAAATAAAATCTTTTTTTTATTTTAAAATAGGATTAATTTTGCTTTAGGCCTTGTTCTTGCTATTTAAAAAATTTAAAAGGAATTATTAAATTTTAATCCCATGGGAAAATTTATCATTGATAAATTTGCATTAATTGTTTAAAGAAGGGGAAAAATTTAATTTTTTAAATCAATTTCAAAATTGAACATATTTGTTTTAAAATTTTTTGAAAAAAAAAGAAAAATTATATTTTCAGTTTAAAAAAAAACAACGTTTAAAATTAAAAACACAAGGTTTGAATAATTTTTGTGAAAAGGAAAGATAAAAAAAAATTTGTTGACAAGAAACAATTTAAAAATTTACGAAAATTAAAATTAAACCAATAATTTTGGCTTCCACATAAACAAATTTTACAAAAATATTTTAAAAATTTGTTTTAGAATGTTTCCATTTAAAAATAAATTAAAGAAAACCCAAAACAATTTATACAGTAATAAAAAAATTTATTTATACCAGTTTTGAAAATTGTTGTTTATTTGCGCATTCAAATTTTTTCAGAAAACAAATTTACACAAACAAATTACCAAATTGAAAAAATTTTGAATACCACAACAAAGGGAATATTCAAAAAAATTTTAAATTAAAATTTTATTCTTTTATTTGATTATAAAGGAATTAGAACAGAATAAAAAACATTTTAAGAAAAACATTTAAAACACCCACTATTTCTATTTCGCAATTAAACCTTTACAAAGAAGAAACTGAAAATTAAATATAAAAATTTTCAATCAAAATTTATTTGGAAAGCAATTTTGATAAAAAGCATTAATAATTGAATCTATTATTAAAATAATTAACGGTAATTTTTAATGCCTTTGGCATTTTAAAATTACCATGGACAAAATTAACATTTTAAATTAAATAATATTTAAAAGTAACGTAAACCAAAAATAAAAATTTAAACGAAACAAAAACCAAATTTAATTTTTTAAACCCAAAAAAAAAAAACAAAGTTTTTATGGAAACAATTTAATTCTAAAAATTAACCCGGTTAAAGATTCCCGAAAACGGGATAAAAAATTATTTAAATTGAAATAGAACCAGAAAAAAGGTTAAAATTTTGAAAACATTTTTTGTAATTTAATATTTTTAACAAATGAATTTGAAACAAAAGAAGCGGAACAGGACAAATTGGGAATTAAGAATTTCGAAATTTTAATTAATTTTTAATAAATAACATTTTCCATAAAAGAAAAATTTAAATAAATAAATAACAAAAAACCCCGAAAATAAACGAAAAAAAGGAAAGAAAAAATTAAAAATAACCAAAACGGGCAGGAATTTTTTTAAATCAAAAATAATTTTTTAAAAAAAAATTAAGGGAAAAAATTTATTAAAAATAAACCACGGTTTCGTCCAAAAATAAGAAACAATTTAAAAACATTTAAAAAATAATTAAAGAAACACAAAACAAAATTAAAATGGATCCTTGAATGGAATTAAAAATTAAAATTGGGAAAAAATTTTACAAAAACCAAGTGGAAAATGAATCTTTTTATAAATTTTATTTTCAAAATTTTAAATTAATTGCAAATAATATAAGTAAAAAACAAAAACAAATTAAATTAAAATAAATTTGCTCAATTCAAAAAAAATTTTACTTTTTTAAAACGGTTATTTTAATAAAGAAAACCATTTAATAATTAAAATGTATTTTAATTTAAAAGTGCCATAATATTTGGTTTTAAATTTTCGTTAATAAATTTTAACAAAACCAGGTTAAAAAGAAAAACTTGTTTCCACCTTTTTAATTTTTAAATAAAAATTAGCCAAAATAAATTCAACCCAAAAATTAAATTTTTTTAAATACCCAAGCCAAATCAATTTAAAACTAATTATTATTAAACCTTAAATTTTAATGAACCAAATATTATTATTTACAAAACCACCAACAAAACAACACATACCCACATACAAAAACACATAACAAACAACCAATTTAACAAACCAAAAGGATTTGGCAACATAAAAAAAAATTGAAACAAAAAACAACAATTTGAAACTTCGGTTTCCCGTTTAATAACAATATCCAATTTTTTTAATTTGAAACAACGGAACAATTTCCCAATTAATTGAAAAATTGAAACCAGAAAGACATTAAACATAGATTTTTTATTAAAACAGAAAAATTAACAAACAAAGAAACGGAGCCATTTTTTACGAAAATAAAATTAAATTAATTTTTTTCAATTAAACAATTTTAAAACCAAATAAAAACCGTTTTGGTTTAAACCGCAAAACCAAGAAATTTTTAATTTATTAAAACGAAATTAATTAAAACAATGGTTAAATTTGGAAAACCGGTTCGGAAAATTTAATTATTTTAAACAAATGTAACCCTAATATTTTAAAAAAGCCAAATTTTTTTTAAAGTTAAATATTTAACCCAATTTTCTTTTGTCACCGTTAACCCAAGACCAATTTCAAACCGGGAATCTCATTTAAATAAAATTAGAAAGAAAGGAAATGAAAAACAATTTAGATTTCTTTTTTTATGAACATTCCAAGAACCAATAACCAAATTTTTCAAAATTCAAACAATAAGTACCTTTACCAGACAATAAATTAGAATTGGATTTTGTTCAAAATGAAATTTGGAAAAGCCCTATTGTGGTTTTCAACAGGCAGGTGAGCGGAGCGACCAACCAAGTGAACCATTGGCAAATTTAAAAATCCGGGGTCCACCGCGAAACTTTGTTCCCAAAGAAGCATTAGCGATCGAAGGATATGTTCAAACCTTATTTAATTAAACCCGACCAAACAATTTTTCAATATTTTTTAAACCAATTTTTGTGAATTTATTCTTTTAAATTTTTTATTTGTAAGTGGATCTGAAAAAGATTAAGAGATTGGTTACCGTGATCATGGATAAGCACCAGTATATAGATAAGTCTCTTGATCTTTTATCAGATACCACTACTTATAAAAACGTAGAGATCCTACATTCACTACGCAAAAAGGTGAACGAACACATAAAGTTATTACATAAAAGGGAATGTTGGACGAGTCTGAGAAGAATCGATTATGCATTAACAACTTGACTCCTGGCAAATACTATGGTTTACCAAAATACATAAACCAGTCTCGTTACGACCTATCATATCGACGGTCAAACACCTACTTATGGTATTGCTTTTTTGTCGAATATTCTCCAACAGGCTTTCCCACTTGGTGGACACAATGGAAAAGATAGTTTTTACATTTGTGCAACAATTCAAGAATTTTCACCTACCTGAAGATCAATATCATTTTCACTGGATGTAGCTTCTTTTACTAATATTCCTCTATCTATGGTTATTAACATCATTAAAGAAAACTGGAATAAGATCAAGCCTATTGTAATATGTCTGAAGATATGTTCTTGACAACCGTCAATTTGGTTTTCAACAACACGTATTTTGTTTTCCAAGAGAAGTTCTACTTACAGTTATTTGGAACCCAATGGGTCATTTCTATCACCCATAATCGCTCAAATGATTATGGATAATTTACTGTCTAGTGTTCTACCTAGATTACCATATGAGATGTTTTTTAAAGTATGTGGATGATATCATTTTTGCTGCCAGCCCAATTTGTTGACCAGACGTTAACAATATTTAATGATTTTAATGATCACCTTCAGTTCACTTTTGAAATTGAAGTGGATGGGAAATTACCTTTCTTGGATGTGTTGGTCATCAGAGATAGTTCTAATCAATTTATTATTTGATCGGTACACTAAACCAACTAACTCTGGCAGATATCTGAATTTCCAAACCATTCTTTAAACAAAGGTTAACACGGTGAAGGCCCCATTACCGAATAGAACATATATCAGACCCACAGTTTATGAAGAAAAATAAGTTATTGATTAACACGTTAGTTAACAACGGTTACCCAAAGGAATGTTGCATAAATTGATATATGGCAACTTTTAAAAGTAAACCCTTCAGAAACTGATATTACGTACAAGAAGCTTCCGTTTATTCAGAAGTTATCTCCACTTTAGTACGATTACTTAGACAACCTAAGATCGACATTGTTTTGAATACAATTTTTCTATCCAGAGTTTGTTTACCAAATTAAAGGATCTTCCGAAATTGTTAAACAGCAACGTCGTCTACAAGATTACTTGCAGTTGCAACAACAGTTACATTGGTCAGACTAGCCAGTGGCTAAAGAGTCGTTTAACCCAGCACAGGAGTGACTGTAGGATTAACTCCACTAAATGTGCATTGTCCACTCATGTTGCGGCAACCAGTCATACACCATTTTTCGATGACACCACCATTTTGGAGAGCGAGGCCAATTACAAAACTAGGCTTTTCATTGAGTCTTTTTATATTAATAGTGAAATTAATTCTATCAATAATAAGATTGATATTGATAGGGTACATAACGTCTATTCTGCTTTGTATAATAATGATATTTTCAAACAACGGTAGGTATTTTCCTTCAGGTTTGTAATCAATGCCATTTTCGGAACGTGTCCTGTCACTTCTATAGAATTTGTCATTATCAACTTTGTCTTTACCTTTTTAACGGCCAACGTGGCTTGACATTGCCCTTCTGGCAATTTTTAATTTTTAAATTATTGACCCACATTTATTATGTAAATCGTGCAGTAATTTGTTTTCAATTTCCTTTAATATAAATGATCAATGTAAGTAGTTAGCGACAGGTTATGTATTTCTTGCTAATTTCGAATTTTTTGTTTCCATTTCAGCCTTTGAAAAAGGTGCAAAAAGAATGTACCGAAACGTTAGGTGTTGATTAAACTTTTAAATCAGTTTCTGTTGTTTGATTTGGACTATTTCCCATGATAATATTTACATGTATATTATAATATATATATATATATATATATATATATATATATATATATATATATATATAGTATATATATATATTGCTATAATTATAAGGGTAGTTTATAGGTAGGTTAAGTCACAGGGGTCGTAGAATAAATAAAAGAAACTTCCTGTTAACAAAAGCACATAATTACAGGTACTATAAGAGTAAATAGGTCACTATATATATTGTTAGTTGAGAGCACACTGTATATAAAATATCTACATTATTGAAATCAAATAGGTAATACTAAACAATACCTTCGTAAACGAATTTATGAGCACAAATATAGCATAAAAACTAATAATAAAAAAAGTACTGCTCTTGCTTCTCATGCAATTGACAATTTACACCAATTTGATTTCAATAATGTAGATATTTTAGACACTGAAAACAATGACAACAAGAGAAACGTAATTTAAACTTTACAAATATATAAATATCCAAATACCATAAACTCAAAAACTGACCAAGATGGATCTATGAAAATTTACCACAATTTAATTTATAAAAAATGAAGCTTCTGAATATTAACAAAAATATTCTACCATTATTTAGAATATTAAAAATCCCCACATATTTGAATACACCATGTTGCAGAGTGATTAAATATTAGATTATATAACCAATTATATTATTGATATTCATACTATTTATTGAAGCGGAACTGTGATACAAGTTAAAATGTTAGTTTGTAGAATTATTTGTTTGTTTTGACTTATAATATACTATAATTAAAATTGCACAAAGGTATGTATATATATAAAAATCTAATAATTGTTAACACATTGTTTTAGTATTTATAGATAAATTTATTGACTATGGTGTTACCGAAACGCGTCAAATAAAAGATTACCACTACATTTGTTATTGCTTATATGTGAAACTTTTCCAATACACCAAGATTTAGTAATGACCTAAATCCAAGATTATTATACCCATATTATCTATTTAAGAAGGTCAAGATCACATTCAAAATATATATATATATATATATATATATATATATATATATTGCTATGAACTGCCGTAATTATCGTGCCCCTACTTTGGGCTGTTATATTATTTGCTATGTACTCTAAATTATTCGCGCTCCATCATTTGGACGACCATTTTAATATTTACTATGAATAAACAAGATTGTAATTATCTCCTCCAACGTTGAACCGTCTTATTAATGTTGCTATAAATTCCCTCCAGAAACTTAACTGGATTTTATCTTGAACCAACCTTGTCAACCAATAACAAAACTCGGTGCGTTACCGCCTTACTTGTTATCAATTTCTTATTCAACTCGTAGCTCCACCTTGAACTATTTAAATCTTATGACCTCGGCTAGCATTTATTTGGAATTATAAAATTCAGTTAATTTCGATTTTATATAATGAAACCTATATATTATGGACAGCTTTTGTAAATTATTTGAAATACACTTTTCAATTAGTTAATGTTGTAAATTTCATTTATTAAACATCATATCCCATTTACTCAAAACCCAAAGTCACCAAAAAAACCTATTATCTTTATCAACGAAGCGTAGAACGTTCTAAACCTGTTATTATATTACTCACTTTATACTTATGCAACTTCTTTTGTTGACTTTTCACATTCCTATTATATTAAGCAAGTTCAATATTCAAAATAAAAATTTATATAAAAAAATAAAAATGTCTTATAACTAAAAAAATCTGACCTGGTCTATTTTCTTCACATCGACGTTTCCATTTGAATAAAAATTATCTTTCCCCAATTCAGGATTACATTTAAATTATTGCCATTACACTATGGACTACCATTATTAATTTATGCGCCCCAATTTATTGTCGTTTCATTTCAGACTTATTACTTCTTATCAATCGATTTCTTCAAACTTAGAATAGAATTCTTATTATCATTGTCTTCTGACTTGAAATCGTGGTTTATTTTTTTCCCTTACTCAAATTGTAGTTTGTTTTCCCCCCGTACTTCAAAATTGTCGTTTGTTTTCCCCGAACATAGAAGCCTTATTATTGGTATGTTTTAGTTTAAAATAAATTCACCAAAATGTACTCACGTTTAATCGGCTATTATAATCTTCATATTAGCACTTATTTTATCTTTCACTTTTGAAATTATTACGTATTACTTTATTTCATAGCGGCGCACTTCGGTCCTTTGTTGAGTTGCAAACTGAC
>JARFIW010000379.1:0-42573 GCA_036346225.1 Platerodrilus igneus | reverse complement strand
TACATTAAAAACTAAACTAAAACAATGTTTAAGTGACCCTTGGCACGTAACACAGGATGCCCCCTAGAATGATTTATTCGTGGCCCTGTACTTTCGGGTCTATTTTGATTTTCCGCTTGACCTATCTCGTCCACCCGTCTTAAATACTTTTCCGATTCTTCCACGGTTTTAATTCCCGCAATAAACATACCCTCTGTATATCGGCGGGAAAATCCTTACTAATAAATCTACTATTTCAATTTCCGACATAGTATCTGATAAATAGGATGCCTGCTTAGCCCAATTTAAAAAATAATCGGCTTTGCTGCCCGTTCCCGGATATTGCCCAAATTTAAATTCATAAAATAATTTTTCTGTTCCTCTACACTCCAGTCCCTGTTTTGAAACGCTATACAAAATTCGTCAAAGCTAGAAAATGATTTTCTTTCATTGTCATCCAATCCCTGCAGACCCCTTAAACATTCTTGTGCTAACCGTAATTTACTTTCTTCCGGCACCCCCTTCTTTTAAAAGTAGCTTTAATTTTTTATAAATACCACCGGGTGTGTTTTCCCATTGGGGTAAAAGTGTGGTTTGAACCCCCCAAATCCCGCCATAATGTGACATATTGTTTGTCTGGTGCTCTATCTGTATTAATAATTTGTGGTTTTGTGCAAGGGACTTAGCTAAAATAGAAATGCTACTTTGCATAGCTACCATATTTTCGGTTAGAGTATTAATCATTAATTCTAACTCCACACTTTTATCAATTTCCTCTGAGGAAGCATTATAATTGTTCTCTTTATCCCCTTTGTTATTGCCGCCCTTTTCTTTGATCTCCTTATTCTGTGATTTCGGCATCTTATCTATTTAATTATGCAACTTAACTACTCAATTAAAATTCGTATGTATTTAAATAACAAAGTAAGGTTATTACAAAATTTTAATTATACCACTATAATTGTACTCATCTAACTTTCATACCGCATTTTTCAGTTTATTCACTTCTCCCTGCTGTAAATAATATGTATAATATTGTGGGTTATTACAGGTCACGGTCAATGTCAATGTTGTTAACCTTTGTCTCGGCTGTAATGTGCGCGTCGTATCCTGTTTTCGTTTCAATTAAAAAGCTATATACGCACTGTATGCGATTCTCAGCCGTAATACACGCCTGCAAAAGCGCCGATATTCCGTGCAATTTCTTTCTAACCTCCCAAGTTTAAATAATGTTCAGCACAATAACGTTCGTACGAAATACGTTTGTGTTCTATATTGTCGATGGAACATCCATACAATGTTTCACTCAAGCTTTAATTATCATCAAAATTATTGTACTCACAGTTTTAGGTGCTTCGTTTTACTCTTCAATACCTATTGTTATTTGCCCCGTTGTGCGCCATTGAAGCATTCCTCTTTTATCTCCTGTCCTTTAATAAGAATTGGTACTAAAAAGAAAACACCACACTCGATCTTCAAACACTTAAAGAAAACTTTATTCATTAAGTACAGAACTGTGAGCAACAAGATTCTCGCATTTTCTAACCTACGTGTATATAAAAATAATAATCTAACATCCGCGGCTGCCAAAACACAAGTCCCCTTTCACCGCTCCCCCACTCTCTTTTATTCCAACTAGTTCCCGCTTGCGCCACTTAAAACCCGCACTATTTAAATATAGGCGGCACCGTATCCTATTGTAGACATGGGCCCACTACAATTCAAGTTTAAGTAACCGGTATTAAACAAAATGTACAGATAATAATTAATATTTGATTAAGAGTCGCTAAAAATTAAAGGGTATTATTTTTAATTGAAGTTAATTGAACCATTAGTAACATATAATAGGTATAAAAGCTAGTAAAAACCCAATAATATTCAGATCGTAGAAGTATTATGTTTGAACACCTGCGTATTTTTAAAAAAGCTCGTTCTGCGTAAATTTTGCAGATAACAAATGGTTACAGAGAATCTTGGAGAAACCGTCGGTTAATATTCACGGGAAGGCTGGATACGGGGTTATTTAACCCAGATAAGAATACACGTGGACTGAAATAATCGATAATAAAGAATATCAATTTGCACCAATAAGAACAGGTTAGAAAAGGAAAGAGAAAATGCGTCAAGCAAAGACACTAATAATTAAAGGCGGGATTTGAGCAACGTCACGAGGGTCACGATTGGTTGAAAATAAGATGCAAATATCAGAGGTAGAAACAACGATTTCTGTATAAAATTTAATTAGTTATTCCCAGACGTTGCGAGCCGTGTCGAAATTTCTGAGATTTAACTGGTGCGAGTGCGAATTTAATAAGAACCGACGCACAGGCGGTCGAGATGGGAATATAGAATGCGAAATTCTAGAAACTGGCCGTTTTGAGGACAAAACCGACAGACAGGCTAACCACTATATATACCCAGGTTAATATGAGTTTTGCTCTCTTAGATTTTCGATTTGATTCAATGCGTTAAACAGTGCTTTTTAGTTTTCCGATTTTGATAGAATAATTTAAACAGTTGCTCGTATATTTTGGTGATTAGAACAGTTTGTTCTTTACGTGCTACTATGAATGTAATTTAGTGCACTTAGAAAAGAAGATACAAGGTAATAAAGTCTAGTATCACTGTACCAATTAGTCAAGATTTGCAACGACAAATGAATACACAAAAGTAGGCAGTTTTGGCGTATATTTGTGAAAAGAAGTATGAATTTCTTTGCTATTTTTCGGGGGTGTTAATAATTAAATGATTCGTAAACGTGTCTGTATCCACAAAACAAGCTTCAGATATACACAAATGAGTTCCGGAAAAGCACTGAAACAACTTTAAATGAATGGTGGTGTAGAAAATTTTAAAGGCGACCAGCAATACGAGGACCTAAACTAACCCAGTTGGATTGGTGTGATTAACAGGGACGATATACATTGGGGCCACGAGTGCATTAACCTTCAGGTAACTTATGCTTTGTTGTTCGATTTTTTTGATATTTTGGTGTGTGTTGAATAACTTTATAATTGATTTACTTAAAATGGACAGTAGTGAAATTGTACTAACAACAAAATTTTAATTTTAAGGTGAAATTTTCTTGTTTAAGTAGAAAGGGGTATTTAGTATTTATGTTCTGGATTATGATGAAAATTTGGGTATGTCTTTGAGCTCAATTAGACGAACCTGGTTAATTAACGTAAAGGGGTGGGAGATGCTCCCTTTGTACTCAGACTCAGGTCTGCATATATTGTTATATTAATTAGTAGGCATCTATAAGGACTTTAATTCTGGATGCACATTAAAATGATAATAAATTTAATCTTGAAATTTTCTGATACTGAAATTTATGCTGAATTTTAATTTTGAAATTTTAATGTATTGTGAATATTGATGTAAATAGAGTTAACGTTGGTGTTTGTGATAGGAATGTGTTTGTTTTTTTTTATGATTGAGGATGAAAGTTTTAACTAGGTGAGCAGTCGAGGCGGAAAAGAGTAAAGAGGCGATTAAGAGAAGAAATGACGGACTAGTTAAGTTAATAGCTTTTTGTAGGTTTCACAGCATTCTTGACGCCCAATTCGTGAGGCTCGATTCTAATTAAAAAGAAGTTTCACAGCAATATATATATATATATATATATATATATATATATATATATATATATATATATATATTATTGCATTCAAAACATTTAGCTTTACAGTTTGTACAGTCTTCATCCAAAAATTGAGCAATTTGAAGATAGCATCAACCACCTTTCACTGTTTTCAATTGTTTGGATTATTTTGCTATGAATATTTTCATTGGCTCTGTGATGTTTTCAAATCAAGTTAATTCTACTAGCGTTATTAAATGCTTCAAAATGACATCTCGCGTTTAACTCATAATCACATTGATATTTCTACAGGTTCTTAATTTTTCGGCCTGCTAACTAAATAAGTTTTAGAACCCTATGGAGGAACAGTGTGCCCATTCTTGTGAACGCGTTAAATAATACTTTTGAAAATAATGCCCAAATACTATAGTATTCGGATCTACTGGTACATCTGTTACAACCTGATTTGCAAGCAACAGGAATTTGTCTTTTCAGGTTTCTTGTAGAAGAAGTTTAGGCGTTTTATACACTAAAGCTCTGGTTCCAATGCCCACCACTAATTTTATTTAAATTCTATCTCCAGTTGTGGTTTACATACCGTGAACATAATAATTTGTTTGATACATCTTACATAATAACCGGCCATGCATTATAAAAGGCTGGAGCATCGTTAGACATGAAAATTTTTGCACTAATGAGACTTGTTTTTAACTTTATTTTCCCAAAAATAATTTAAATAAATCGTCATTGCTTCTGTTTGAAAAATAAAATGCTACAGAACATCTAGAACTAAACTCATCTACTGCTTAGAGTATATAGTTGAATAAATGTCATTTGCATGAGTACCATGTGTTTCATCTATACAAATTTTATCATGACCAAATTTTTGTAATTGCCCACTCTGAAAGTTGATCATTATAATGAGACAAAATCATCAGTGGCTAGAAGTTCTTCAACTTCCATACCCTGCTGTTCTTAAAAATATAAAACGGGAAACTTATCTTCAATTATGTCACTTAATTTTATCCCATAGTTTTACACTAATAGCATTATGACATCAGGTGGAATATTGAATACTAAAATCACAGACAATATTATGCAAAACTTTCCTCTCTAACAAAAGAACTCGTTTACAATATTGTATGTTATTTGAATCTCTTCGTTCAATATATGTTGAAAAGTGACACCCTGCTTCAATTTACCTAAAAGTTTCAAATAGACATTATTTTCTAAATAAATATTTTAGTTAACATACCCGTTATTTCAGTTCTCATTTTGTTAGTAAGAAAAGTTCTGCTAAAATCAAGTGTATGTCTCACATGAGTTTGCATAAAGTTACCAGTATAATTACGATCCTTAATTAAAGCCTCGATTTGTTAAAAACATTCTGCTCCAATTTTATCACTAAACATACCCTTTCTAAACTCTGAAGTTTCCCCACAACTTTTTTTTGACGACTTGACAACAATTATAAAATCTTTTTTTATCATCATTAGTTAGTATAATCTTTTTAGTGTCTAAGATTTACTGCGGTGTAAATTTTTGAATCTCATTTTCAATTGAAAAATCTAACGTTGATACTTACATTTAAAACAAAATTAACAAGTAGGAATATACTTAAACTATGTACTGTATTTTACGGACTATAAGAGCACCTTTTTTCTTCAAAAAATTGCCGCCAAAATTCAAGCGTGACTTATACTCGAAATTGATATAAAAATGGCCAGTGCTAGATTTATAATTCCCATCAGTTTTAAAAATGGCCATATATTTGATGCTGCTGGAAACCTATCTATCTAGCAACATTGGATTCAACTGGCGGCCAAGGGCCCAACCCGAGTTATGGGGATTCACAAGCTTACCAACATTGTCTCGTTGCCGCTCCGCCATCACAAACTCGGAACATTGTCTAGCCTTTGATGCATCACCGCAGTCTACGGTGCCAGTTAACTTGAATTGAAAGTGATTTGTGTTCTCAGTAACAGTACAATATTTTTGTTAGTAGCTAGGTTTGCTAGACAAAATAAAAGGTATTCATATGATGCGGGTTATAAATTGAAAGTAATAGCATGGAAACAGAGCAGCTCAGCAGCATTTTGGCCCTCCACCAACGG
Source organism: Platerodrilus igneus (assembly GCA_036346225.1). Classification (NCBI taxonomy): domain Eukaryota; kingdom Metazoa; phylum Arthropoda; class Insecta; order Coleoptera; family Lycidae; genus Platerodrilus; species Platerodrilus igneus. The sequence continues at coordinate 36,897 of JARFIW010000379.1, read as the reverse complement.
AAAAAAAAACATTCGCAATTTCAGGGTTAGTAAAGAAGAACTGAAAAATATGAAGAAGACTAAATGTGCAAATAGAGAACTGAATGCAAAATGGCCAAAACTAGAAGATGACGTAATGAAATTGATATAAAGACACAGTCAGAATGGTATTGTAAGTAATACAAAAATGATTTAAATACATGCTCGCAAGCTAGCACTACAGTGGAGTTTAACAGACTTTAAGGGTGGAATTGGTTCGCGCTACATGTTATGAAGCATCATAGACCTAGCATGCGAACCAAAACCAAAATATTTCAAAAAGAAAACCAGTGTGGAACTAAGCCAAATAGCGAATACGTACAAAATACCTATGACATTTAATGTGCTGAATAACAGAACTGTTGCCATGGAAGGTGCTAAAACTGTAACTATAAAAACAAGTGAACATGAAAAAATGCACTACACTGTTGTCCTTTCATATTGTGCTGACGGTACTACCCTCAATCCAATGATCATTTTCAAGCGCAAAAGAGATGTCAAATCTTTCTGAAATACCGTCAGGTTTTGTTCACGTACATAACAAAGGTTGGATGGACAAGGCTAGTATGAAATTATGAATTAACAGAGTGTGGGAGAGAATGAACGGTGCTTTATTGAAGAAGAGTTCTCATCTTGTGCTATATCATTTGAAAAATTCTGTGAAAGAAAAATTGAAACAAGGAAATACTGAGCTTGCTGATGTTTCGATAAATCAACCATTTAGTGTATATGAGACAGAAGTGGACGATGGATGAAACCCAACATCAATTCACGCCAAAGGGAGCTTTAAAACTACACAATCAAACAAGTGTCAGTGGATAAAGTCGTGATCTAGAATGAGAGAAGATATTATTGTTAAATCTTTCAAGTAGTGCGGCATAAGTAACGCTCTCGGTGAAGACTGTCTTATACAGGGTGTCCGGAAAATACGTGTTCAACGTAAGAACAGAAATTCTTTGGCTCGAAATAGATCGATTTGAGCCAACTTACCTATTATACAAGTTGCTTCATTTAGCCGCTAGAGGGCTTCAAAAATCGTGAAAAATATTTGATATTTTAAAATAACTTGAAAACGCGTTGATAGATTTTGACCATTTTTGGGGTGCGAGTTTCTACTTGCAATTAACATCTTTTGGTGGTGTACGCAATAATTTTAAAAGCATACGAGTGTCCCAAAAATGATGTATTGTATAAATATCCAGCTATTACCTTTTTCCTGTTTATGCAATGACTACCAATTTTTTTTTATGAGTAGCTGACTTAATTTGGAAACTTTTTGTCTCTTGTAAAATTTTGATTAGATGAGCGGTTTGACAGAAAAAAAGAATTTCAAATGTCTGCATACTTTCGTCATCATTGCTGCATTAAGTATAAAATGGGGCAAATCAAAAAGCATAGTTTAGTAGTTGGCTTTGCTTTTTATTTGTTATTTAAATTGACTGTCATTTAACCTCAGTTTACCTGTCAAGTCGTGAATTTCTGCTTAATTCAATAAAAGTTTGCATCTTTCATCTTACATTATGAGTACTTACACAAACAACGAACAGGTGAATATGCTTTTGGTTTTCGGATTTTGTCAAGGCAATGGTCGTGAAAGCGTCAGAGTCTATAGGGAAAGATTTCCTAATCGCCGAATGCCAAACCACTAAACATTCGCAAATATCGAAAGACGTCTTCGTGAAAATGGTAGCTTTCAGTCAAGAAATGCGGATCGAGGACGTCAACGTACCACAAGAACTGCGGATCTGGAGGAACAAATTTTGGATAGAGTTGAAGAAGACCCAAAAATAAGCACCAGATGCTTAGGACGTGAACTACAAGTTCCTAAAAGTATTGTTCATGACGTTTTAAAGGAACAGTTATTACACCCATACCACGTTCAACAGGTACAAGACCTTTTGCCTATCGATCTGAGAGGCATCTAGCTTTCTGTCAATTTATTCAAGATCAGAGAATTCAAAATGCAAATTTTAGTCGCAAAATTTTATTTACAGACGAAGCTTCTTTTACAAGATCTGGTATTACTAACATACATAATGAACATGTTTACGCTGTAGAAAATACTCATGCAACTAAAGTGACTCACTATCAACATGAATTTAAGATTAATGTCTGGGCTGGAGTTATTGATAATTTTATTATCGGTCCTGTTGTGATACCAAATCGATTAAACGGAGACAATTACTTCAACATTCTACAACAAACATTGCCGAATTTATTGGAAGATCTGCCATTGTTACTTCGCCAAGACATGTGGTTCATGCACGATGGTGCTCCTCCCCACTTTATTCTAGCTGTTCGACAACATTTACACGAAAAATATCCGGATCGATGGATCGGAAGGGGATATGATGCTCCTACAAATTGGCCAGCACGATCGCAGGACTTGACGCCCTGTGATTATTTTTTGTGGGTTACCTTAAAATCTAAGGTTTATTCGTCTCCGCTTGATAGCGAAGAAGAATTGTATAGACGAATTTTAAATGCAGCCAACTCTTTAAAAAATAATGCACAAACAATGCAGAGGGTTCAGTTAAACTTCTTACGAAGAGTTAATTTGTGCATTGAAGAAAATGACGGCCATTTTGAAAATTTATTGTAACGGTCCAACACTTGTACCGCACTATTAATTTTCAATGATACTGATACAAAATAAACAAAACAATGAAATAAAAATAAAAAAACAGACATTTGAAATTATTTTTTCTGTCAAATCGCTCGTCTAATCAAAATTTTATAAGAGACAAAAAAGTTTCCAAATTAAGTCGGCTGCTCATAAAAAAAAATTAGTAGTCATTGCATAAACAGGAAAAAGGTAATGGTCGGATATTTATACAATACATCATTTTTGGGACACTCGTATGCTTTTAAAATTATTGAGTACACCACCAAAACATGTCAATTGAAAGTAGAAACTCGCACCCCAAAAATGGTCAAAATCTATCGACCCATTTTCGAGTTATTTTAAAATATTAAATATTTTTCACGATTCTTGAAGCCCTCTAGTGGTTAAATGAAGCAACTTGTATAATAGGTAAGTTGGCTCAAATCGATCTATTCCGAGCCAAAGAATCTCTGTTCTTACGTTGCACACGTATTTTCCGGACACCCTGTATATGAAGAGGACAACAATGACGAAGAGTAAGAAGAAAGTTCAAATGATGATTTTATAAACTAAGAATTTTTTTAGCCTGGCTTTGCAATCTATTAATGAAAATGGTAAGAATATTTTTTAAAAAATCGCTTAAAAATTAAGGTGCATTTTATAGTCTGTAAAATACTTCTCTAATACGGTTACATTCATTACCTATCTTGTTCTGAATTAAATATATATTCTACACTATGTAATGCTGCTGAATTAGATGGCGAAGGAAAATTTAGTAAATTTTAATAGACATACTATAATATGGACGCACCTTGTATGGTAGATTAATTAAACAGGATATTTCAAATTTTGTTTTTATAAAGGTCATTCAGCTAATAAATTATGAAATTATATCTTTAAATGCAATGTAATAATGTAATCATTCAGGTCAAGGACGATGTAAAATCGCTAATGAAAACATTGCAATATAACAAAACACAGCATATGCATTTCCTATGAAAAGATAATTTACAGTAGACAGATACCGTCCACCTCGAGCACTGACATAATACCATATTACAATACTAATATAAATTAACGTGGCAATAATGTTGTACATAAGCATAGATTAGAATGGTTGCATTGTAGCATCCGATGCTGACCGCAATTAAGACTTTTATAGTAGGGGAAGTAGAGTAGTTACATCTGACAGAAAAATTAATAAATTAATTATCTGTGAGCAGTTAATTAGTAGTTAAAACGTAGTTATATGAGCAAGTAGTAAAAAGAAATGGAGGGGGAATGAACGCAACACAGCTTCAAGAAAAATAAACATAGATTCCGACAGGGAAAACACGGTGTGTGATGATATTTTTTTGGACTTATGCTTGTACTTTCAGTTCACATGGTTATGTAATTATCGTTATTATTACCAGTTACATTGTTTTTTTCTTCATCGCCTTTAGGAATTAAACCACTTATAGTTGTTAAAATCGTCTTTATTTAAGTTTCGATCCATGAGACCTAGGATCGTTGTCAAAATAATAAAAATTTCAAGTTTGACATTTATTACATAAATTTAAGGTAACATTAATTTATTAATGTAATAAATGTCAAACTAGGTCATGGATCGAAAAGTAAATAAAGACGATTTTAATGACTACGAGTGGTTTAATTCCCAAAGATTAAAAAAAATACAAAACAAACCACAAGAAACATACAGGGAGTAGTTACAGTGTATAGCACCTGGAGAGTTCATCTCTCCATTAATTTGAAATTTTGTGTTGTGTTAATGCAGCTGTGTTAGATAGAATGCGTTAGCCATAAGGACCCAAGATGAAAATTACTGATAATGGTTTCTGGAAATTCTTAACCCTTTTTAAAATGATACAATTTAAAACAGTGAGTAATATTACGGGCTTTTATGTTCATAATTTGTGATAATTTATATGTGAATTTTAAATGATGGTTGGTGTTCATTAGTAGGAAATTAAGCAAACGTGAATGTTTGCTTATTTTGTTGAACCATAAATTACCCATGGAATTAGTGTTGGTTAAAATTTAAGCCTTATATTAGCACGCAGGGAAGTTTGAAATATTTTAAAGTATTCAGAAATATATACGTACAAAAATTTAAGTGTAAATTTTATTGGTATAATTTAGGGTTAGTCAAAGTACAATACATTAGCATTTTGAATAGACAATGAAATGATATAACAAATAAAAGCTGGTATAACTGTTTTCTATGGTTGGTTATAAAAGACATTTCTAGAAATTGGGATTTAGAGTGTAAAGTAATTTATTATGGGAAACAGGAAAATTCAAAGTGATGATAGTATTACATTTAATGTCTTTTAGGATTTCTTTTTACAATACCCGGCCAGAACGAGGTTAAGGAACTAAGTTTTTAAGTGTGTTTATGCTGTGCATTGTAATTATTTTGTTAATAGAAGAAGTGCAGGTTGAATTTATTTAGGAACTAGGTAAATATGCGCAATTGTAAAGAATATCCAGCTACCCCAGTGATGGATTCATACTTGATAGAGGCATTTTAGTTTTCAATTTTATAAGTGTATTAAGATATTTTAAAGAAAAGGAGATGTGTGAAATAAGTCTTTCGTGCAAGGACAATATCAAAGGAATTGTTGTGGCAGATGGTTTGATGCCTCTTAATTATGACTGGAAAAAAGCCTTTCGGGATAAGTGATTTTGTAATGTAGTTTGTATTTGTCATTTTATTATTTTTATTTCTTTATTTGTACCCTTTTATAATTTCTTCTATAGGAACCCACTCCTGCACCACTGCACAGTTAGCCGACGCACCCTTATATTGTTATGCCCCCCCCCAACCCTCCATAAAATTAACTAACGTAACTTTACCCATGAATCTTGTTACATTCCAGGCACTATTATTGAATGTTTATTTTTCTTATGCCGGGTCAAGTTTTTATTGCAAATATTATAAGGGTTATGGTTTGTGGAAGAAATGGGATCATTATCACCAACACAATTGTTTTCTCAAATAAACATAGAAATTCTTTTTAAAATTAAAACTCTGTTCACATTCAAAATAAATAACACTAGAATTTTTCATTTTACTGCAATTATACCTTCTCGTTTCATGAAATTTGAGGTAATGTTTCTTTTCAAGGACAGCTTACAAACACGTCACAGTAGCCAGAGGCAACTGCAGCGAGGTAGATGCTTGTGAAAAATGGGGTTTTGCCTAAATCTGTTTTATTTGTTCTTGAGAGCACGAACCGTTACTAGTATTATATAACAATCAAATAACTATAAATCTGGATAGTTCACTTTCGTTCCGACTTGTGTTCTAGAGTTGAAATGACAGAGGTGGTACAAATCCGGATTTGCCTGGGGCGATCTTGGAGGGTCTCGAATGGGAGGGGTTGGTGGAGAATAATGTCCTACATCTGGTAGGCGGGTTTCCGTTACATGGAAGCGAATACTTCAGGAAAAAAATAGTGGTTTTCAGGGATTTGTCGATTTTGTGCTAACGTCGTATTTTATGTGTAAAAAAAGTAAAAATTAACTACATTTACACGAACCAAGGAGCCGAGCTTATCCTGCAAGAGCGAAAGCAGTGTTAGTGAACACATTAACAAGACGGAGAAACGAGTTCGAGTTGGTTTCAAGAAATAGACATAGGACTTTTAAAAATATCTAATATATGCAGGGATGTCCTAGAAGCAAATTAGAACTTGAATTCGGCATGGTTTTGTATTGCATGGTGTATTTTTTAAAACATTTGTGCGTAAAATTTCTAAAATTAAATCGTGCGGTCTAAAAATTGTATCGAAGGTAGTCGTAGGCAGCCAAATTGGTAGTTTCTAAAACTAAGACGACAGAATTATTTTCATAAGTTTCAAAATAAAACTTTATAAAATACATAATATAAATTTTTAGTGTTCAAAATAAATTAGAAATATAAAAACACATCCATTTTTAATATGGACGGTCTATTTTTGAAGAACAATAATTAAATTTATTTGATGGAAACAAACGGATCTGGCCGAATGGTTACAATTGTTCGTGATCTTTACATAGTATTGTATAAACACATAAATAGCACAAACGGGATTGTCAGATTTGTCAGGTACTATAGTGCTAACAATTCCGAATAACATGTGCGACATTTCTTAACTGATAGGACCGAGCCGCTAGATGTACTTATAAAAAAATTCTATAAACTAGTATTTGTTGCATTTGAATTATTTGTTCCAAAAAGAACAAGTTGAAAATGCAAGGCATTGTCGCAACGAACTTCCAAATGTAGACTTACTTTAAAACAATTTAAAGAAATTAAAATTATTATGTTGTAATAATTATAAGTATTCAGATAAAATATTTTAAAAGCTATATATTAGTTCTCATCAATAAGATAATATTTTTTTTTTATATGAATCTAATTATTTTCGGCAATCAAAATTTAAGTTTAAACAATGTCTATAATATTGGAATAATTGGCATGAAATGCCATAAATTGTTCAAATATGTGTCGCATATTGATTTTAAACTTATTAAAATTTTAATTATCCCTGTAGATTTTCCGGGTCGGCGTCCCGTGGCCGATTTTAACTGACATCAAAACTTAAGCTCTGGACACCGAGCTGAATCGATTGATGTATCACACATTGATGGCCGACCATTAGAAAGGCCTCGGACGGACAGACGGACGACAAATCGATTTTATAAACGAACGAAGTTCGTTGAAAATTAGGGGTAATAAATTTCCAAGATGCTATTCTTATGATCTTAGAAAAATAACTCATTCCGCAAATATAAGAAAACTAGATCTTGTGAAGATTACAATAATTTTTCTGTTGCGCAGAGAATGTAAAGCATCTATTGACTTATGCTATATGTTACTAACACTGAACATATACCTACTAATGTTAAACATTTCTGGTCATACATAAATTCATTAAAAAATGAAAATGCTATCCCAAATAACATGTATGTGTATGGTAAACAATATGATACATTAGAAGATATTACAAATATTCATATTCTACCCATGACATCTTAAATATGGAAGCTCCTAATAATATCAAATTTTTCTCAACTCTAACAAATCATGTATTTACTGATGAAGAAATATCTCGGAAAACACAATCTTTAGATTCCAGTAAAAAGGCTGGTCCTGATGGTATTCGTTGTTAAACAGTGCTCTGCTTCAATAGAACCGTTAAGATTAATATTCCAGATGCTAATTATAGAGGCATTTCCTTAATGTTTCTAACTACAACCTTGGAATTGGGCATGCAGATAGATATTATATATTTTGACATCTCGAAGGCTTTTGAGATAGTGTCTTGCTCTTTTGAGATTGAAACTTGATATCATAGGAATCCATGGAACCTATCTTAAATAGATTGATTCTTATTTAAATAATAAACAATATGTTTTACTTAGAGGTGCAAAGTCTGCTACATTCAGCGTCACTTCGGGAGTACCTCAAGGGTCCCGTCTTGGACCAGTATTATTTACACTATTTATCAACGATATGACCACTTCTCTCTCATCTTCTATTTGCTTATTGTATGCAGATGACGTGAAGCTTTTTAGTGCTATAACGTGCATCGATGATTGCAACAACCTACAACAGGACATCAATAACTTTTCTTCATGGTGTGCACAAAATTTTTTGAACATCAACTTTAGTAAATGTAAGCTAATACACTTTTATAAATGCCAAAGTTCCATCAATTCGTCATATGTTACCAACGAATCTCAGTTGCAATGTGTTGAATCAATAAGTGACTTGGGTGTAATTTTTGACAATCATTTGTTTTTCACGGAACATGTTGATAACATTTGTTTAAAAGCTTTTAGAATGTTGGGTTTTATAAAGCGTCATACATTACATATGAACGACACTAAAGCCATAACTATGCTTTATTGTAGCTTTGTACGTAGCATTCTTGAGTATAACAGCATTATTTGGTTTTCTACCCACAGATGTGCAATTCTCAAACTAGAAAATGTTCAAGCTAAATTTGTAAAATACTTATTCAAATTCCACATTCAACATGCTAATATTGCAAGAGATGTTAGCCTCCAAATGGTGGAACTTCAATCTCTTGAATGCAGCCGTTTGGTATCATCGGCAGTTTTATATATAAGGTAGTGCATACTTATATTGATTGTGCGAGTTTATTGGCAAGGATTATGCTAAGAGTTGCATCTAGAGAAACCCGATGCGACACCTTGTTTCACATTCGTCATCATCGTACTAATTATGGCACCAAGGCATTTATTGACAGATTATTAAAATGTTACATTTGTTATTTTAATGAATATGATGTGTTTCACACTAGCATTAGTACTTTTAAATCTCATAATTTTTAAATGCCAAACAGGAGTTGACTGTTGTTTGATTTACTAATATGTTCTATGTACCATTTGGAGTTATTCTGTAGTGTACATAATAAATAAATAAATAAATTATGGGTTCGATACCCAAGGCGATCTTTTTATTTTTTTACTGTTTTACAGGATAAATATGGTTCGCTAATGACGGTGTCTTTCCTTTTTGGACACGAAAATGTTTGCATTCTAATGTTTGTATTTAAACATCCACCGCCTCAGAAAAATTTGTTGGAATTTATGGAGGGTCCAAATAAAAACATTAACTGTGGAAATTATTTTCCAATTTTCTTTAATTGCAAGCTTTTTTAGGTGGTATTCCTCACAGAAAAAGTTGTAAAGAGCATCATACTCCTGCAGAACTATTTTTAAGCTAATTCATAATTCAAAATGTTTTGGTTCAAGTGTATCACGAAAATGAATATCCTAATCAACTCTTTCAAAATGGCAATATTATGATGTGATTTTTGATAGAGGATTTCTGAAAATTTGTTGCAATTATTTATGTGTAGAAATGAAAAAGATAATTACAAGTATTTCTAGCATTTTGGCAAACTTACATGGAGGAGAAAGGTGGCCAGGACGAAACGTGGCAGGAACGAAAGGTGGCGGGAGCAAAAGGTGCTGGGAGCAAAAGGCCGCCAGGATGAAAGGCAGCCGAAGCAAAAGGTGGCCGGGACTAAAACAATATACTCCCACAGGGAGTGAAGATCACTTCTAGTAAAATATTTTGGGTAAAAGTGCCAATTGTGGGGTGCTATGCTTTAGCACTGGATATGCTAAGATAAACTTTTCTGCCTGATTTAAAAACATATATTTCCAACAGTAAATTTAAATCTTTAATCACATCACTTTATACAAAAGTATAATAACAATTTTATCTATAAATGCATGATTTAAATAGTCCTAAAATCTAAGATATTTCAGTCAACAATTATTCTACCAATAGTAATATCAGCACGTCGATTCAAAATCAAAACGACCATTTTAGGACTAAATGATTGAACACCTACTTCCTTTAGGGTCTGTGGTCGCCGGTCTTCGACACCTGTAGCTCCTTTCAATGCCACTAAGGTATCCTTTAATAATAATGCAGAACCTTTGGCTAGATTTAGTAAGATGCAAGCTTCTGATAACCTAAAAGTAAACATTTTTTAATATAAAAACAATTTTGGTATTGGTGGTAAACAGTGCAGAAAGCAATAGGTTCACTCTTCTCTGATTCGTATATGTTAAGTTTAATAGAAGCTTAAGAATTCAGAGTTTTTGATTTAATATAAATAAAAAAAACATTCTGAAAGAATTGCTTTCAACACAGTATATATTCTGATAATTTAATTGTTATATATATCAATACACGTTAATTACTTTTTTTGTATTTTTAAGCCAGACGGAATTTTAAATTTATGTAAAAATATACACAAACACGAAAAAGTTATTATATGGTCTACAAAATTTGATAGTGTTAAATTTGATGTATGTATAGTTTGTAGTATTTTGATTGGTAATAAAAGCATCTTTTGTGAATCTACTTTTGGTTTTGTTTGTGCTTTTACAATTCCCATTTAAGTATTTAATTTATCCTACACCTTTGCTTAAGTTTATTTTCTGTTAATCGTTAAACTTTATTTTCTAAGATTTGCTACCGCCGTGTTTAACCGAATACCTTTTGGGCACTATGATTTCGTTTTTGGTATAGTTATTGCGAGATGGCAGATGCACTCCTGGATTTCTCATGGTTGAAGAAGCGGATGTCTTTGTTACCTCGTGCGAGGTCCAGATTTTTGAACCCGTGTGGAAGAATGATGTTCTTTTTGCCCATTGAGTCATTCGTGTGGCAATACATAGGTTAGTCTATTTAAAAGTGGTTTGTGTTCTTATAATTTTAATGTTAGGAATAGCACCGCAGTGAGTTTGTGACTTTCACAGGTAGCTGATGCTCCTACGAATGTACTAACGGACGAACGCTTGGAGTCATATCAATATCTGCTTTTTGAGATAATTTTAAGAATACGAAATTTCAAGTTGATCAAATTCCACTCTACTTGGCAGTGGAGGTAATTCATGCTTAAAAGATCTTGGTGTAAGCAATTTCAGAACTTATGAGCATTAATTATACTTACATGTGGTTTTCCAATGCTCCACGCGAAGGTACTACAATGGCCAGGAAGCGAGTTTTTTTTACCTGGAAAATTTGGAATTTTGCCGAACCCTTGCTATTCCAAGTAAGGTAGGGATCTTTAACGTACGTGACAACACACACATGGAACCTCCATTTTACCTCTCATCTGAACGAGGGTATATTTTTGTGAAAAATGCTCGCCTAGCATTTTTCAAGCGGACCGTGTCGGGATTCGAACCCGGAACCTTGGGCGTAGTAGTCACACACATACTAACTACACCACGGAGCCGCCTACATTAATTATACTATTCAATTTATTCGTTAGAAGTCTTTTCGAATATGGCTGTATTGTTTGATCACCTTATTGTAAGGTTCACATTAATAGTTTGGAGGACATTCAGAAACAATTTATTAAATATCTCCGTTATAAGAAACGCATTACTTATATCAGTTCTGATTATCACATGCTGCTAACATACTTTGGAATGCAAACTCTTAAAAATATGTGGATATACCATGGAAGGCGACTCCGTGGCGTAGTTGGTATGTGTGTGACTACTATGCCCAAGGTCCCGGGTTCAAATCCCGACACGGTCCGTTTGAAAAATGTTGGGCGAGCATTTTTCACAAAAATACGTATTGTCGTTTTTTTCTCAAAGTAGGGTGAATTAATATATATTTATCGATGTAAATTCTAAGCTTCCTCACAAATTTTTATTTCAAACGACCTAAAAATGTTGATAAGTTACTGTTAGAAATTATTTACTGCTAACCCGCCTTAGTTTGAGTATTCTGGTATGCGAGAATGATATTGAGGTTAGGTTACTGTTAAAAACAATATAGTAGATTTTATTATTCACATTCAAATTTTCCGCAAAAAAACCTCATGTAATGGCGGATTGCGTTCGAGGTTATAGAATTTTGCCCTACAAACTTCAAACTATCCAACAAAGCCTTCGCATCTGTAAGAGGTGAATAATCTGTGGTGAAGTCTTGAAAAAGACTGGTTTATAATAATCATTAGTAAAAGAGCAGGACTCGCTAATGTCAAATTAAAGTGTGTACAGTATCTGTCCAACAGTAAGTTAAGAAATTGTAAAGAAGCGCTACACTGCAGTTATAGCGATTATTTAAATATTAAATATTCATATTTTTGTTTTATTCTTACTAGCAGTTGTAAAATAAAGAAGTTAAAAGTTATAAAACGCCTTTTTTGGTATGAAAAAAAAATGTAAGGAAAATATTCATATGTTAATATCAATTTTTAAATTATACTGGAGTAATGTCACCACTGTTGTAGAGCATTACTATATTTCACAACTATATTTTGAATTTGGTCTTTAGTATTTTCAGTAATTTTTGGGGTATATGCACGGGTCGCTGGGATTTTAAAACTCCTATATCTATTACACAGGAAAAATGATACTTGATTCGGGACATAAAAGCGGAAACTGAAATCTTTCGAATGGTGAAAATGTTATCTTGATTAGGTAAAAATGCTACACTTACTGGGTAAAGTATGTTTCTGGCTTATGTGTAAACTGCGAAAATAGAGGAAACAAATTTCTTGTAATGTCATATTTAAACTGCAAAGCGCCACCTTCACTGAATCTGTTTTCCAAAACCAATTCATCAAAAAGAAATGAATCAATTTGTCTTGCCAGTGACCTCCATATCATTGTACATAATTTACCAGTTAAATTCTTTTGTAAATGGTGCAGTTTGGCTGCAAGCACTTCAAAGAATGGACAAGCTGATGAAGTTAGAGACAGAGCTCGTATATCATTCGGAACAGTGATTTTGGACCACCTGTAAAAATAAGTATTCGATGTAGCACATTGTTTTTACTATATAAAAGAGAATAAGCATTTTGTAATTATGTAAAAATTAAAGATTAAGGATATTTATTTTTAAAAAATGGGTAACAATTTGCATTGTAGTAGTTTTGCATATGATGCATATCCCTGATTTTTGAAATTTCAAAATTACAGAAATATTTTCGTAGGATGCATTTTCCTAGAATGCAAGACCATACCACAAGTGGGATTCAAAAAATATACAATAAACTGTAATTGAACATTCAAAGAATATTTCACTAATTGCAGGAAGTCATACTTTTAGATAGTTTGGTACTCATGCAATTTGCTACTCCAAATATTTTTTAACGATGGATACAGAAAAAATATATGCTGAGATATATGTACCACAAGAACACACAGGGTGGTTTATTTTAAACAATACAGTAAAATATTTTGTAAATGATAAACATTATACAAAAATGTTTCGAATAAAAGTTATTTGGGTTAAGAACTCATCACAGTAGTGGCCATCTTGAAATTTCTAAAGATCCAAATTTCTTTCTTATTAGGCGCCCAAATTAAAAACGGTTTTAATAAAGGTACTTATAAAAGAATTGTCTATGTGGGAAAGTCATTTAAGTTTTTTTTAACTAAAAAAAGTTTTTTTTTTGCTGAGAATAGAGCAATTTAAACAAACCCAGTAACTTTCCCAAATGTGTGAATAATTTTTATGAATTTTCATCAAAATTGCACACTACAATTCAGTTTATTTATCGAATAAATCAAATATTAGTATTTTTTAGAAAAATGCACCTGCAATGTGCTGCTGTGGAAAAACTCAGAACTACCATGTCACACACTATTGTAAAACAGAAATGGTTTGAATACATGCTATATAAATCTAACACAACAAACATCTATTGAGATCAAACTATCCATATGAGAGTTTTCGACTATAGTCGTAATTGCTTGCAAATCTATTTATAACTTTCATCATGGATATTATTTAGCATCTCGCAATTATTGAAATGAGTTGTTCTTCATAAACCTTGGATGTATATAAATTTTTATTGGGTTTCGTATTTAGTGAAGTAGGTATTCCCCCAGTTTGAGTAGTGTAAGAGTTATAAAAAAGGATAAACACAGAATTGTTTAATTTTTATGTCAAGTTCAATTGTTTTGGGATAAATTTAAAAAGCCACCAGTAATAATTCGCTGATATTTAGGCTTGTGTAGTAATAAGAAATAATGTAATAAAAATTCTAAGATGTGTTCCCTCAAACTTCTGTAATACACGTAAAAGCTGCATGCAAAACGCAAATAAATAAAAGCAAAACAAACTTTGGACTACTTAAAAATGCAAGACATGCATTTTTATTCTACTAGAGGAATGTTTACTATGTCCGATTCAGTACACTTTGCTTATTATTTTATCGTTAGAAAATGATAAAGGAAACGAAGATGTGATAAGAAAAGAAACCAAACATTTGTAGCTTTTCACAAACTGTAATCAAAACCCACTTGACACTTTATCTAATCATTTTTGATAGAGATACGTTTAAACCATTATTCTGTTTTTTCTATTTATTGGCCAACCAATTAATGTATCAGCTTTGTCAATTGCATATTAGAAATTGAAGATAACTGTGCAATGTAACGTAGAAATGTTAAATCTTGAAATTTCTTGTTCCCTAATAATTTTTTTTACATTAAATATCGGAATTTCAAAGGTTTTCACTGGTTATAAATGTTAGATAATATGTATAATTAAAATATCTGAGGTTTATAACTGGACTAATAAGTCCACAACACTGCCATCTATATGTGCTACCTGGCACTTCCTAAACCAAGTAGGCGGAGTATTAAACATCATAACCTCTTCTAATGAATATCTACATCTCGACATTTCGTCCCGCCCTATGCTACCTCACCCCTAACCATGCTTTTACAGCAGATGGTAGGTAACCTGCTGTGATGAGCTCTTAAAGGAAGAAAGAAAGCTGTGGTATCGGTTTCTTTGTAGAGGGCGCCGCTAACACTAGGCGAAGATCGACTTTCTCTTTTCAAATGAGACATTGTATTTTTTATTTACAAATTCGATTCTACCACTAATATTAAACAAAAAAATATCAAGGCTCACTTAGGCTACAGTTAATAATGTATTAGATATCTTTAAATTGGTAATGAAATTGAAACCTATTCTGCTTAAATTAAATTTTGCATTTGTTTTCTAAATAACTACTTAGTAGGCTGTTTTAGTTTGTTTAGTAAATTACGCATATTTGGTTTGATATTTGGGTGTCACAATCTCTGGTAGGTGATTAGATTGTATTAAGTAGTTATTTTCATAATTTATTCAAAATATGGGCGATTACAGTCCAAATAAAATTGAGGATATGTTAAAAATTCTTGGTGAATGTCAAATGAATTATCCAGCTACAGTACGTTTATATCAGGAAAGATTTCCTAATAGACAACATCCGAACAGTGTAAGGATTCGTTCAGTTGAAGCATGGGCAAGAACTAGGGTTTTCAGGTGCAAACGTCAACAACTTAATCTACTAGATGAGGCACAAGCTGTTGCAGTTTTGGCTATGGTTTACGCAAACCCCCGTATCAGTGGCCGTAAAATTATGGGTTAGATATACATAAAACTACAATTCTAAAGATTTTAAAGAATCGCATATTTCATCTAAACCATATCAAGTTAACGCAGGCTGTAAATGACAACGATATGATATTGCATGTTAATTTGGGCTCAGAATATGTTAAAAAATGATCCTAGTTTCTTCAGTTACGTGCTATTTTCTGATGAAGCGACTTTTAGCAATACTGATGTAATTAATCGCCATAAGTGTCACTATTGGTCTGAGGAGAACCCGCATTGGCATAGACCCATAAACCACCAGCAACGCTAGCATCTTAATGTTTGGTGTGGCGTTGTGTATGGATATTTAATTGGACCTTACTTTTTCGAGGGCACTGTGACTGGCCAGTCGTATTTGAACTTTTTATTAAACAATGTGGGGGATTTATTAGAAGTTGACTTGCAAGCACGACAAGGAATGTGGTTTCAGTACTTTTGTGCACCAGGTTTTCTGCCATTATCGTTCGAAACTATTTGAATGAGAAGTACCAAGGCAATGGATTGGCCGAGGCGGGCCAGTACCATGGCCACCGAGATCAGCGGATATGAACATTTTAGATTTTTTTCTCTGGGGACTACTACAAAACAAAATTTACAATCAAGTACCGATAACTGTCGAAGATAAGATGCAAAGAATTATTCCCATATGCAAATATATACCTTGCAAAGTGTTATTATTACCATACATCAGCTTCAGTGAAAAGTTCAAGCGCGTATTGGTGTGGGAGGAAATGTTTTTGAACATTTAATACCTTAATGTTTTGATTATTATTATTTAATTTATTAGTGTTTTGTTTTGTTATTGACTTGTTTTGAAAAATAACAAATTTCCTTATTATAATTTACAGATGTCTCATAAATTATCTAAGCCTTAATATTTTTTGGTTATTATTGAAAGTAGAATCAATTTTATAGATAAAAAATACTATGTCTCATGTGAAAAAATAAAGTCGATCTTCGCCTGGTGTAGTAGCGCCCTCTACACGAAACGGATATTACAGCTTTCTTCCCTCTTTAAATGAAATAACTTTCCGGCAAGGTTAATTGAAGGGGCATGTTTGGGTAGTAGTGAGTTTTTATAGATGGCCAACAGAGCTCTAAGAAAAAAATTGTAGGACAATTCCCGAGCAGAATGAGTGGCAATCGACTTGTAATGTGAAATGCCTCTGCAAGGGGCATGATATATTCAAGGTGTAAATAAAAATTTGATATCAAAAAACCGTTTTAAAACAAAGAAGTAGGAATTCTTGTGTTAAATTGGAACTTATGATGCATGTTTTGGAGTCGGAGAGCTGCTGTGTTTGGACTTTTACTAAATGATTAGGAAAAATCCTGATGGTGGCTGGAAATTTTGAAATTAAAAAGTGAGTACTTTTATGTAACATTTTAAAAATAATATGTATTTTTAAATGTTGTGTATTTTGGTAATAAGACAGTAATTAAGGGAGATAATTAATTTGCTGGACTAATTAATAATTTGAGATGCAAGAGTCATTAGTGAAGTTTAAGTTATTAAAAGTATTAAATGTAAAATACTCTGGAAAGGTTAATGATATAGAGCAACGTTGGTATTGGACTGTTTTCTTGTTTGAGGAATGACGTTACCATTAATTTTGGATTCATTAATGTAATAATTAAATATGAAAGCAACAACATTTTGGAGTTTCGATTAGTTTTGTTGATGGATTAGGTTAAGTTTTCTTTAAGATTTTCTTTAAGGATTAGTTTAACAGCATCTGCCCAGATTGCAGATAGGTTATTTTTAGAAATGTATATTTATATGTATAATGAAATTGTGTTTATATTAATAGAGGATAGGTTAAGTTGATTTTTATTTCAATGATTTATGGAATAGGTGTAAAGTTATTAATTTGCAAAGGATCTCCTGCTATCCCAGTGCTAGTCATACTGGGAAGGAGTATTTTATTTTAACAGAGAAACTTGAGGACCAGCTGTTAGAAAACCAAAGCAAGATTGTTTTATGTGAAATAACAGTTTTCCATATAGGAAAAGACATCATAAAGCTTGCGCTGATAGACTGTTTGGTACTCCTCAATATTGACAGACATAAGACCTTTCAGGGTAAGTGTTAATGTAATGTAGAATTTTTAATTGGAAACCTTGTTAGTTACCTTTTTTTTTTAATTCTTTATGTTCTTTTCGCATTTATCCATAGGAACCCACTCTCGCACCACTGCAGTAAGCCGACGCACCCTTTAATTGTTAGTATCCCTGCCTTCAGGGCAATTCAAAATTTAAATTGTAACACATAGTTCACTCGCAACAGTTAATATCTCACCCGTAACACGTTATAGAGATAGACAGATAGTACATAGCTTATACAAAGAGGAAATGGCAGTAACACAATCAGAGCAAGAAAATAGAGAAGTAAATATTAGGATAGGATTTTTGCTACCTAGGAAGTCAAATAGAAATAAAGCAAAATGGAAAAGTGCAAAAATATATAAAACAAATATTAGCACAAGGCTGAGGCATTTAACGAGAAAAAGTAACTACTATGTTCGAAGACAACAAACATGGAAACAAGGCAAAAATTGCTAAAAACATACGTGTTAAGCACAGAACTGTATGGCTGTGAAATGTGAATAGCAGGAAAAGCGAATAGGAAAAAGATAGCCTTATGCTACAGGTGTATGATGAAGTCATGGACAGGCAAAGTTGCAACAAAGAGGTACTAGACATGGTAGAGGAAGAAAGAAATATGTTGAAAACACTAAAAAATAGAACGATACAATATGTTCTAAAGCACAAGAGAATAGTGTGGGATATACTCCAGAAACAGAGATAGTTAGACCTAGATTAGATTATTGTATACTGGTAGTGAAAGATGTAGGCTGTGAGAATTTCAGGGAAATGTGTACGTTTAGCTAAGAATATGAAGCCATGGAGTTAGTTATGTATCCAACAAGTTCTAGAACTGAAAACCTAATGATGATATGCACCAACATATATCCTTTCTGTGGCCAATTGTTTCAAGTAATAAATTGCATAAAAATACCACACTGTTTAAAAACATGATTTGTATCCATTGTTGCCCTTGGCATTTGAAAATTAGTGCATTAAACGAACAGATTCAGTAAGTGTTTCTCCCATAAACGAGCACCAAGTTTACAAAGAAATTTTATATTGGTTGGCTCGGTTCACACAACCACTCAATGCATTTTGTATAGATAACCTACAAATGTCAATTAGTTTCTCATTTTTGTCGTCATTGCCTTATTTTTTACTCGTGTGTCTATCGTTGTTTTTGCTCTAAAACTTATCTTTTAAAACAGTATTTTGCAATAGTGTTTACAATTGTGTAGGTTATTTAATTGTGTAGGCGCTAACGGTGGCAGATGTAAAATTTAATTCTCTATCGAATACTATTATACTTTCCTATAGCTAATTGTTCACATTTCCATTAAAAATGCACATTTTCAGAATGCAAATTGTTTTTTACAAATTTATTAGATATTAAAAATTCCATAGTCTAATCACTTATGGAATATTGACGGCAAAAAATAAGATTAACAATTTTTTAAATAATAAGTAATAGTTTAAACAAATGAGAATGAATATAAAAGAACGGTGAAAAGATTGTACAACAAACAAATAATAATAAATGAATATAAACGAATAGTGAAAAGAGGTACAACAAACAGTAATGGTTTATAATAAGTGTTCAAAATGATGACCGTCTAACTCTAAACACAAACGTATCCTCTTTTTAAAACCTTCAGCAACATTTTCCAACATTTCTGGGATTGTTTCCAAAAGCTTCTCCGATGCGCTCCAGATCGCCTGCTGTTGTTGCAGGTATACTATAAATAATTCCTTTTACATATCCCAATAAAAAGAAATCCGGTGAAGTCAATTCGGGTGATCTTGGAGGCCACTTCTGAAAACTACTTCCAAATCACCGATTTTGGAACTGAACATTTACATATTCTCTGATATCACGATGGAAATGTGCGGAGCCTCCGTCCATTTAAAGACACATTCTTGTTCTTATTTCTAACAGAATATCTTGTAATAAGATTGGAAGCAGATTTATCCAAAAATCCAAAAATGATGTTCCATTTAAGTGTTCTTTATTCCGCCCCACACAATCACTGAGCAGCTGTGCTGATTATTAATTATTCTAAATTGATGCGGGTTGGAATCATAATAATGAAAATTCTGTCTATTAATGGATGTGTTGCTTTGAAACGTACATTCGTCACTAAATAAAATAAAATTAAAAGTATTCATTTTCCGATACTTTATCTAACGCCCTCATACAAAACTCAATGCATTAAAATTAAATCAACGAGAAACCTATATGAATTGGCTTTATAAATATTTAACAAGTGTGTTAAAAATATCATCGTATACGCAATCTAAATTATGCATTATTAGAAAATCGTACGTGACATGAAGAATCACATTTGTTCAAAAATCCAATATTAACTAGGAAATAAACAAGCACCAAATTATTTCGGTTTAGATTACAATAAATAACAAACATTGAATACGTGACTTAATGAAAGGAAATTGTAGGAATTTCTCAAATAACACCACGATATGTGAGAGTATTACGTGACAAGTCAGGCATCCGACCGAATATTTGAACTAAATAATTGGTGAAAATCCCGAAGTACACAAAGATAAAAGGCAAAGGTGTTGTCCCAACACGTGAATGAATCAATGAAAGCAGATAGAGGTACGGCTTTAAATACGATAAGAATGAAGCAACGAGTTTAGTATACATTTAAACTGGGCTACGACTATGTTCTGAAGTGCTAATTATTTTACGTAACCAGTGAAAAGAAAATTAAAGTAAAATCATTTTGAAAAGTGTACGAATTGTACAACGCATAAGCCGATCTATTATAGATGTAAGTAATAACGACTTAATTAAAAATTAATTTCTAACATTAATAAAACAGGGCTTCTATTACTGCCTTCTATTACTGATATGGAAAATGTTCTATTACTGATATATAAATTGGACTTTAATAATGGTATTTTAAACTGGATTATTTTATTTTAATACTGGCTTTTAACACTGATATTCAAATGGGATTTTAAATTTGAAATGGTCTAAATACCTACATATAAATGGGATTTTAATAACTACATCGAAGTTGTTCTCATACCGATTTTTAAAATTGGATTCTAATACCGATTTGGATTGTATATTGGTTTTGATGTCGACATTCCAAATTCGACTCTCAATTTGGACATAGCTAGGAAGGAACTACAGAACCATTTCAGGTTAGAAATCTTGATACAATTTATTGAAAACTGTTTTAATTCAAAATTTATCATTTTATCTGTAAGAGTCAACAAAACATAGTAGGTTCATTGATCAATTTATGACAAAGGTAAGTCATCTTGGAACGTTTCAAAGGTCCCTAAAAATAAGCAAAAAGACAGTTTTGCTGACTTCAAATTTCATAAATTTGGTATCTGTAAATATTCTGAAAAAGGGAAAATTTCAAAGTTGTAAATATGTAATCATTATATTGTGTGTTGTAGAATTGCTTTATTTAATTGAATAAGCTAGTTGGGGCAAAAACCATAATTTAACATTCCACATCATAGGTACTTGATTATTAGGGGTAAATTTTACAACAAAATTTAAGACGGCTTAACGCTGGGATTAATATCACAGCATTTTATGATATGCCCAATCGTGGGGCCCTAATATAAAGGGGATAACACAGCAATATATATATATATATATATATATATATATATATATATATATACATTGATATAAAAAGCCACACGTTGAGGCGCCGCTAAAAGAGTGCTATGATAATGCCTCGCTTTGATGCACCGCTGAAAGTGCGCTGTGATACAGATACAGCAAATTGTAAAATTTGAAATTATTCACTTACCTTGTTACGGGCCAATTCAGCACTACGACACCAAGGGACGGATCGGAATCCGTGCGCGGCCTAGCTCTAGCCGGTGAGGGGTGGGTATGATAAAAGTCGTAGGTCGGGATTGCTAAATGCCCTAAGATGACAATTATAATGGGGCGTAAACTTGGTGGTATGCCAAAAATCGGGTATGACGGCAAAATCAGGTGGGCACCACCAGTAATGTCACTGTGTTAGATATAATCGGGGTCTCGTTACTGGTCGAGCAAACGCCCCTGCACTTGTTATAATAAGAAAATATGATGGTAAAGAAAACTCACGGTGTAGAATGTACTGATTCACCCTACTCACGCAAATTACTACAACAGAATAATGCACCTGGATTATAATCTTAACTCTATTTACAAACACATGGCTGAAAAGAACACATTAATTAAGTACAGTAAGTAACATGAACAAAGGTGTATATAAGCAAATGTAGGTACGGCGTATATGGAGTACGCCACAACTACGATCAAATTAACTATGATAACTAACCAAAAGT
The DNA here is from genome assembly GCA_036346225.1 of Platerodrilus igneus. Classification (NCBI taxonomy): domain Eukaryota; kingdom Metazoa; phylum Arthropoda; class Insecta; order Coleoptera; family Lycidae; genus Platerodrilus; species Platerodrilus igneus. Next base: position 14,923 of record JARFIW010000379.1, on the reverse strand, counting down.
AACAACTAAGTGTAAGTTCGCACTGGCCAGGGCTACCAAAGATATACTTGTGAGTACAATTATTTCTAAGATGGGGTAGGTTGATGCACCTGGGCCTCACGGCAGTACGGGTTCTTAGGTTTGACGACCAAAAGAGTGTAGACTATAGCCCGAAATATCACTCGTGTTACACCGGGTGCATGCAAACCTCCGGTAACAATGTGGACGGTAGACGTAAGTCTACTTGAACTATCTAGGCGCTACAACTGGTACCGTCTTACGTTACGAAACAAGTGGTACAATTTGGAAAAGTATCGCAGCTTTAAAATTTTACGGACTAATATATATACAATGCGCACATAAGCGGCTTTCTGTTTTACACTGTTGACTACAGTGAAAGTAGGGTAAATACGGGCGAAACACACTATCTACTTTTAGCTTCACTGGCGGTAGATGCAAAAGAACATTCTATAGTTCAGGGTAAAATATCCCAATACCAGCGTGCGAACCAGTTTGGTCACTTAGTAACTACTACAGTGCAACGCTTACCTTGAAGGATTTGTGGGGTGAATCAGGTCACTATAGACACAGCGAGGAGAGTGGGTGTCGGTATAATGCAACAGCCCAACTAACTTTATCATAGGTGTGTGTTAATTCATCAGGTTCCCGACTACATCGGTTGATTACAGCGTACGGCAAATGTAATCTGAGGTCACTTTTCTTTCATCCAAATAAACTCCCAATATGAATTGGCATCTCATAGGCATAACAATGACGGTATATAACATCGGATGGTAGAGTGGACCTACAAAAGATTAATTAAACACACCCCAAACGTAAACGCGACTCGACACTTTTTAATTAATTTGACAATCCCCAACTGTCACTTTTCTAGCCTTCTTCGCAATTTTGAAAAAGTGTACAGTTTACTTGGCTGTCCTTTATCACAAATTGGCATGTTTAATATGCTCGCTAAAGTAAACTAAACAATACTAAACGTTGAATTAAACCGAACGTTACACCTCCCTTACGTGAAGACGAAAATCCCATTTTCGGCTTGAGTAACCAAAACCTAAATCTAAAGAAAATCAACCTGAGAACACAAAACAAAAGAAAAACATAAAACCAAAATATATCTACAACTAATCTGGATAGTGTTTAAGATCTTTGGCGTGCCATACACCTTTAGACATGCCAGTCGAATCGGACAACTCATATGTCGAATAAGACACTTTTTTTACGAATAATAAAAGGTCCAACAAATTTAGGGGCTAATTTCGTGGTAAAATATTTCGACGCGTCAGACAAAACATAATTTCTTCTCCACACGGTATCACCAACTTCAAAATCTGCGGGACGCCTTCGTAAATCATATTTGATTTTGGCGCGATCATATGCCACTTTAAGTCTCTTGACAATATCATCATAAATTTTCTGCATCGCAGCAGAACGCGATAGGAGATCTTTTCGATCAGCAAAATCAACACCATTTAAATCACGAGAATTATCAGGTACATCGGGACTTCCTTCAAGATTCATCTCACGACCAAAATTAGCAAAATATGGCGTCATACCGGTAACTTCATGAATAGCCGTACGTACGGCGCTAGCTACTTTAGGTAAATAACGATCCCAATCTTTGTGATGATCTTTCACATACGACGATAACATAGTCTTCAAAATTTTATGTACTCTCTCAACCGGATTCGCTTGAGGATGATAATAAGCATTAAATATTATCTGAATTTTATACGAGGAGGCCAACTTGCTGAATTCCTTAGAACGAAACTGAACACCATTATCGGTAAGTAAATATTGCGGAGCACCAAACACTAAAATAACATTTTCTTCAAGACGTTGCACCACAGCTGAAGCTGTAGCAGAACGCAACGGGAAAAACAATGAAAATTTCGTAAAACAATCGGTAACTGACAAAATATAGCAATAACCTCTAGAAGAACGCGGTAACGGACCTATAATATCACAAGATACCATCTGCCAAGGTTTCTTAACAATGGGGTGTCTGGACATCAGACCTGCAGGTTTCTTCTGCTCAGGCTTTTGCTCTAAACACACTTTACAATGGTTCACATAACGAGTAACATCAGCTTTCATTTTCGGCCAATAATGTAAACGAGAAATACGACTAAAAGTCTTAAAAATACCTAGATGACCTGAAGTAGGCTCATCATGAAACTTTACTAAAAGATCTTTACGGCGAAATTTCGGGACAACTTCTCTCCAACAATCATCTTCTTCAGAAACATCCGGATAATCAACTTTCATCCGCTTATACAGAGTATCACCAACAATTTTCCAATTATTATAGACAATCGGTTTAGTCTGCACAAGCTTACACATACGATTATACCAGCGATCAATTTTCGAATTTACAGGAGGCTCCACCTCTTTACGCTCCTCCCCAACCACATTGACAACATTAACCTCAGGCACGGAACGAGATAACGCATCAGGTACATGATGGTCTTTACCCTTCCTATGTAAAATTTCAAAATCATGCTGCTGTAACCTAATAGCCCATCTGGCTAATCTACCTGATGGCTCTTTCAAATTATTTAACCACACTAGGGAATGATGGTCCGTAATAACAGTAAACCTAGCGCCTTCAAGATACGGACGTAACCTCTCAATAGCCCAAATCACGGCTAAACATTCACGCTTGGTAACGGAAAAATTTCTTTCAGCTTTAGTAAGAGAACGACTAGTATAACATACAACATATTCTTGACCATCCTTGGTTTGAGTTAGGACTGCGCCTAAGCCATAACCAGAGGCATCTGTTTGTACACAAAACGGTAAGTCAAAATCAGGACATCTAACTATAGGCGCGGAAATCAAATGGTTCTTAATAGTAGTAAACGCAACATTACAAATTTCGGACCAATCAAATTTACAATTCTTTCTTAGCAAAGCCGTTAACGGGGCGACAATTGACGAAAAATTCGGAATAAAACGTCTATACCACGAAGCCATACCTACAATTCTCGTAACTTCGCTAACAGACTTCGGTAGCGGTATGTTCAGAATAGCGGTAACTTTTTCAGGATCAGGGAGTAATCCCTTACCATTCACAATGTATCCAAGATACTTAAGTTCAGGTTTGCAAAATTGACACTTCTCACGACTTAACGTCAGACCAGCATTACTTAAACGGGTAAATACTTCTTGTAGCATTTCGATATGTCTCTCAAAATCAGGTGTACATAGGATTATATCGTCCAAATAAACGAAAACGTAGGGTTCCAACTCGGGACCCAACACAGTATCTATTAAACGTTGCCACGTAGCCGGAGCATTATGTAATCCGAACGGCAAACGACAAAATTCAAACAAACCACGGTTTGGAACCGTAAAAGCTGTATACTGACGGGATTCCTTAGCAACAGGGACCTGCCAATACGCTGACTTAATATCTAACGAAGTAATATACTTTGCATTACGAAGACGATCTAAAATAGACGAAACATATGGCAAAGGATACGCGTCCTTCTCCGTAACTTTATTAACTTGACGAAAATCTACACAAAATCGAAACGTATTATCACGCTTCTTCACCAACAAAATCGGACTAGACCAAGCGCTGTTCGATCGCTCCACCACACCTAACTTTAACATCTTCTCCAATTCGTCATCAATATGTTTTGCATAACCGGCGACACCGGATAATATCTCTGCTTAATCGGTTTTGAAGAGGTCTTAATTTCGTGTTCAACTAAATTCGTGCAACCTAAAGATTCACCAGAATGTTTAGCAAAGTGTTCATCTACCAACCGCTCTAATTTCCTACGCTGCTCAAAAGACAAATCATGGGTAGACTGTAGAACAGAATTACTTAACGCATCCTCAATAGACAATACATCGGGGTTAGTAAACTGCCATTGGCCTTTCATGATATCCGGGACTAATCCTATAGCCAACCAAAAATCAATTCCTAAAATTAACGGATGCTTAACGTCAGGCATAACTAATACTTCAACAGTAACAGTTCGTTCCTTCAAAGTAATCGGTAACATAATTGTCCCCGAACTATTAATTTTTTCACCATTCGCTACGGTACAGGCGGGACGAGAATCTTTTCTTAACGGTAACTTCAACAAACGTAATAAATCCCAACCTGTCGAACCTAAAATTGTCTTACTAGCACCAGAGTCTAAAAGTCCAAGTAACTTATAACCCAAAATATCAACAGTAACATGAGGTCGCGCATCGGGTGTAGAATTCTCAAAAACATAATCCAAAATAACTTTATTCTTAACGAAATCGGCATTCCTAACCTTAACTAAATTTTGTACATAAAAGTCGAGTTAGTAAACGTACGGGACAAAATTGCTCGACCATTCAATTTCCCTCGGGCCGTTTCCGAAAATCTACGACACTTATTGCAAGTATTCACGGTAAAACCAGGATTTCCACAACGGTAGCAGTATTGACGACGGCGCGGTACATCACATTGACTGGCTCTGTGATCACTTTTATCACAATTCCAACAACGGAGTGTTTTCTGACGGATATCGCCTCCAAACCTTCGACCTGCAGTCGTAGCAACTTCGGTAGTGCATAAATCACTAGAAGAACCCATATAAGCTAAATCAGCTTCCAAATCTGTGCGACGACGGGAAGGCGGTACATAAGTATCAATAGAAAACCGTCTCTCTTCCATCTTCCTACCATACGACAATAGTTCATTTACAGAACTCACTTCAACAAGCGCTAACTGATTTTGATAAAAAGGAGCAATATTACGCATTAAAATTTTAAGTTGGTCTGGTTCCGAAACAATCTCACTTAACCTACTAAACATGTTCAGCATAACTGCAATATAAATCCCCATAGTCTCTTCGGAGCCTTGGGTGCGACGCTTAATTTCCTCCATCATCAAGCGCTCATCATAATTAATTGGCTGAAATTCTAAACGTAACAGACGAACTAATTCTTCCCAATTAGTTACGGAACATTTATTGGCTCGGTACCATAACAACGCTCTACCGGTAAAAAGATCAACCGACTCTGAAAATAACTGAACAAAATTAACATTACGAGCTACCCTCAGCTCATCTACACGTTCAAGAAACGCGCTTAGCGACATGGTTCGAGGCTCGCCCGAAAATTGAATTCCCCATTTTGCAACTGGGACTGATTTTGTCGAATAATTTTGAGACATTGACACTTGCGTTACAGGATTAGTATCAACAAGAGTATCGTCCATACAACTAGTATCATCATTTACTAATTCATCGGAATCAACTTTAAGCGACAGTAATTGATAACGAGACAACAACAATGAAACTTTCGTCAAAAGTTTTTCTTTCACAGCTTTTTCTTGATCATCGGGACGACTATTATTCACACGGTCAAGATAATGCGATAATTTAGTTTCAACAGATAGCGCAGATTCTTTACAATGCGTACATTCATACGCCTCAATTAATTTTTCTAAAATAGAACATCCTTTCTCGACAGCTTCAACATCGACAGAGAATTCTGGAATCTTAACAGCAATTACCACGCCGCTCTCTTTCTCTTCTTTAAGAACCTTACGTAAATTAGTCCGTAGTTCTTTAACTAAACCTTCCGTTTTACAACCTCTAATACCAAGTGTATATTGCAACTCCTCTTTACTCAAACGTTCAACAATCATTCGTAAACCCATACTCACAAATCTTTAAACAACAATACCAAGAAAAAAAGAAAATAGTCTTCAAATGTCAAAAAAAAAAGTATTTTCTACAACTTATAGGAACACAAATCGAGCCCCACGTTGGGCGCCAAATTAATTTGTTACGGGCCAATTCAGCACTACGACACCAAGGGACGGATCGGAATCCGTGCGCGGCCTAGCTCTAGCCGGTGAGGGGTGGGTATGATAAAAGTCGTAGGTCGGGATTGCTAAATGCCCTAAGATGACAATTATAATGGGGCGTAAACTTGGTGGTATGCCAAAAATCGGGTATGACGGCAAAATCAGGTGGGCACCACCAGTAATGTCACTGTGTTAGATATAATCGGGATCTCGTTACTGGTCGAGCAAACGCCCCTGCACTTGTTATAATAAGAAAATATGATGGTAAAGAAAACTCACGGTGTAGAATGTACTGATTCACCCTACTCACGCAAATTACTACAACAGAATAATGCACCTGGATTATAATCTTAACTCTATTTACAAACACATGGCTGAAAAGAACACATTAATTAAGTACAGTAAGTAACATGAACAAAGGTGTATATAAGCAAATGTAGGTACGGCGTATATGGAGTACGCCACAACTACGATCAAATTAACTATGATAACTAACCAAAAGTAACAACTAAGTGTAAGTTCGCACTGGCCAGGGCTACCAAAGATATACTTGTGAGTACAATTATTTCTAAGATGGGGGTAGGGTTGATGCACCTGGGCCTCACGGCAGTACGGGTTCTTAGGTTTGACGACCAAAAGAGTGTAGACTATAGCCCGAAATATCACCGTGTTACACCGGTGCATGCAAACCTCCGGTAACAATGTGGACGGTAGACGTAAGTCTACTTGAACTATCTAGGCGCTACAACTGGTACCGTCTTACGTTACGAAACAAGTGGTACAATTTGGAAAAGTATCGCAGCTTTAAAATTTTACGGACTAATAGATATACAATGCGCGCATAAGCGGCTTTCTGTTTTACACTGTTGACTACAGTGAAAGTAGGGTAAATACGGGGCGAAACACACTATATACTTTTAGCTTCACTGGCGGTAGATGCAAAAGAACATTCTATAGTTCAGGGTAAAATATCCCAATACCAGCGTGCGAACCAGTTTGGTCACTTAGTAACTACTACAGTGCAACGCTTACCTTGAAGGATTTGTGGGGTGAATCAGGTCACTATAGACACAGCGAGGAGAGTGGGTGTCGGTATAATGCAACAGCCCAACTAACTTTATCATAGGTGTGTGTTAATTCATCAGGTTCCCGACTACATCGGTTGATTACAGCGTACGGCAAATGTAATCTGAGGTCACTTTTCTTTCATCCAAATAAACTCCCAATATGAATTGGCATCTCATAGGCATAACAATGACGGTATATAACATCGGATGGTAGAGTGGACCTACAAAAGATTAATTAAACACACCCCAAACGTAAACGCGACTCGACACTTTTTAATTAATTTGACAATCCCCAACTGTCACTTTTCTAGCCTTCTTCGCAATTTTGAAAAAGTGTACAGTTTACTTGGCTGTCCTTTATCACAAATTGGCATGTTTAATATGCTCGCTAAAGTAAACTAAACAATACTAAACGTTGAATTAAACCGAACGTTACAACCTTCCTTTCTAACTTTGCCTTGCGGCTAGCTCAACGGAAATGTTGGAATTTATGGTAAAGATCCTTACAAAAATAAAATGATTAGAACTTGTTCTAATCTTAACTAAATCACAAAATTCAAATATGTTACAAACAATTAATACTTGCAAAAACCCACGAAGCGCTTTTTTTCCCAACTCGTAATTAAATATCTTCTTATTTTAAATTGACGTCCAAATCAGTTTACAAAATCCTCTTATTATTTACATTTCCATTTAGAAACCAATGTGCATTCTCGGTTTGATTATTAAAAAAATTTTAATAGCTTTTTATATCAAAGCATTTCTCATCTTCATTGTATATAATTACATTTAATAATTTTCATATTTATGTGTAGATAACGTTTAAAACATAGTTCTTTATGTATTGTTACATTTTAAATATTAAATTACAGTATGTGTATTGCATACTTCAAATAATGTCTTCGCGACTTAAATGAACATTTCACGTTCCAATTCATGAATGACTGAATTTATTTAATAAATGCTTCCTTATATATACAAAATTATCTATTTCTAGAATGTAGTGGTATTTGTGCGATTCCATTTCCAATAATATATGCCTATCTGATGTAATTTCTGGGAAATCCTCATTAGCATTAAAAATTACCTAGTTTTATTAGTTCATAATCTCGTTCTACTTATTAGTGATGTGCATGGTTCGTACCACTCTAACACATGTACAGTTGTTGTGGCATCGCGTACTAATGCAAAAGATAATCAATTTTTATCGGTTATTTTAGGGATTTTTCAATGTTCGAACCGCTTAGAATAAACGTTTATTTATTAATGAGTTTCATACAAATTGATGTATTTTTCTCAATTTCTCTCGAAAATACGAGAACATGTTTTATTTAAATTGAATTTAGGCAATACTCAAGGTAATTAGTTTAAACTTTAATGGACTTATAAAGCAAATTAGTTGCATTTTTAGAACAAATATTTGCTTTCACGGTAAAACGTGTATTAAACTTAAAATTAGGGTTTTCAATACAAGATTGATTGTAGTTTTTATGCTAAATGCGTAAAGCTAGCATATCCTATTTACAATATGCTTACATCATACAGGGTGATTATTTATACACACGCAATTGCATTTTTCGCTTGCATATCAACGAATAAAAGTACGCTTGTATTATACAGGGCATAACCATGAATTTACGAAAATATCTATTTTTTCCGAATTCTTTTATATCTTGGTGGGATTTATTTGTAGAATTTGGGTTTCCATGACATGTCATGACCCATTATAGCATCAATATATATATATATATATATATATATATATATATATATATATATTCCTATATTCCTATATGTAGGTATAATAAGTAAATAAAATGAAAGCATGACTTTGTGTTTTACCCTATAATTTACTCGTACAAGTTATTTAATTAAGTGTAAATGGGTCAACAGTCTTTCGATCGCTTAAAAAATGTCCATGTAGGTATTTTTCCGTTGACGATAGAGGGCAGATCTTAAATACTTTCAAAGTTTGTGGTGAACAAAATCCCAAACTTTGTAGGAACATAATTTATTCACATGATCATTATGGTATTAAAGATAAAAATGTGTACAACATTGTACATAAGTTCCAGCAGACTCATGTATTACATTCACCAAAACTGAACCATCGACAACCAACAATTTTGAAGAAAATTGATAATGAAATTAACAGTCATCTTAGACTTACAGTCCGTCCTTTTTTTTGAAAATATTGATCAACCTATGCTGAAAACATTTTAAATGTGCCAAGTCTGAATATGAGGTGTCTCAATTAAAACAAAACACTCATGAAACCCATCTTGAATGATATTGGTTTTAAGTAAGTATATAATTTAGCAGAATAGATGTGGTTATAATATTTATTGAATTATAGATACTCACAAATAGTGTCCTTAAAGAAAATAAATGGGCGACAGCGAGTCATACCATAAGCAAAATTTGGAAACAACCATTGTGCATCCAACACAGGCTTTCATTAATGGATTAATAATGGGTTAAATGATCCGCTGGGAAAAGGGAAACGTTTGGCAGTTCTCCATATTATTATGGAAGCTGTAGTGGAGTTGATCATATAATTAGGGAACAATTACTTGTCCATATTGCCTGAAGAAGAATTTGAAACAAAATTAATACTCTTTCTCGTATACTTATTCACTCATTAAAGATATTAACATTTATTTTGCTACATGCACTATTCTATTAATTATGATTATTATACCTAGAGTACATATTATTGTAATAGATATTTACTTTAATAAATATTATAGAAATAACAATAAATTAGTCGGTAACATCCATCCCATGGTTTTTCTTGTGTTAGTCATGATAATGCTCGAACTAAATTAATATATGCAAACCCAGTCATGATTTTATGAAGCTACTTTTTGATGCACCATTAAATTCTGCCTTAAATACCTTGCCATTTTAATTATGTAAAACAAAAGCGATAATACGTTTACCAAAAAAGTATTATATCATAGAAAGAATTTTCTTATTAACATATTGTAAATTACTTGTATTATACTGTAAACTTCAGTCTTTCTTCGATAACATTTACATATGTGACTATTGCTGTTGTAACGAACAATTCTGCCATTCGATATTTCCCATTTACCATACTCATGATTTTGCTTCTGAAGCAACATTATTTTGTATACAACACCTTTTATTTATAATACTTACAATTAATCGTAAATAACTGCAGACTTCACAAACCAAAACCAACAAAATATGACATTTTTTAAAAACAAATTTGTGAATGTTATTACACAGACTGAAAAACCTTTGGCCAGAAATATTCTGTTTTTTTCAATTTATTGAATTACAAAATATCATATTAAAATTTAAAAGACATAATCTCTAACAGTACAGGAAATCGAGTGACTAACATATCAGTTCTCGGTACTAAAATAATACGAAAAAATACAATCTCTAATTAATATCATGTTTGTTACTGACACGTAGGTGAATTATACAAACCTCTTTTACATAACATTTTTAACGTAGTGAAAAGTTAATTGCGAAGTTTTGAGTTTATTCGAACACCTAATGGAACCATGGTTTTAAGCAACCACTCGAAACCGTGAAAATGTATTCACAATTTTTCAAAATTACTATTCAACCGATACACGTATTGGTAGTTACCGCAATGTGATAATTTGTTCGCTGTGAATCAAGCTTGTGCGCAACTAAAACCCATGTTATTATTTGAATAACTGAATTTGTTCGCTAAATGCACTATGGTTTAACTTTTTTCAGTAATTTGTCCAACATATTACAGTAAAATAATCAAGTTCAACACAGACGTGATGCATTTTAAGATATGTAACAAGCACCCAACTTAAAACGAATAGATCACAATACTTACATTTCACCAATATACCTTCTACATCGAGCTTTAGCCAATGCAATTACAGACTCTGCTAAAGTAAACATTAAATCTTTTCTCATATGTCGATATAGTGAAAGAGTTTCGTTAAATACACTATCACTTTCTATCTCATTTACCGAATAGTCTTCTAATTCTGAGCTGCTGATGACTTTTGTTGACGTATCTGAATTCTGACACTGATTTTTATAATAATGTAGATTTAAAAAATTCTACGAAGTAAAGTTTAACAAATAACATCAAATTTATTATCATAACATACCAACATTGTACCCCAGTCCAATAATATAGTTTCAATATAAAAAATTGTATTGGCAATCATTGCTATTCTGGTGTCAATATCATCATCATCTTCTTCGGCATGTACCAATTGTAATAAACGAACTCTAAAATCATCTAATAGATCCAGTTGTAGTTGTAAAAACTGTAACCTATGCCCAGGTTGAGGTAATAATTCATAACGTTCCGTTATTGTCTGTAAAAGGGTTATAAACATTTCTGCACATGGTGTTATTCTAAGATCATCTAAATCTGAATCTATTGGTTGAAATACATTAGAAAGTGAATCAGACAACATTATATCCATTTTTTCTAATGCATCTGTAAGTAAAACAAAATAAATTATTAATTGTGCATTTTTCAATAAATAATTACGTGCAATATTTTTTAACGAAATATCCTAAGCAACAAATTTTTGGAAAAACCAATTCCAAAAGTTAATTGGGAAACTTCGTGCACGATTTTGAAACATTAGCATTAGTTACATTACAAATCATTAAACAATAACATTTATTCTACTTCACTTTAAACAAATTCCAATGTTATTCAATTATCATAATTGTAAATATATCACTGCCATTCCTCACTAGATCTTGTCACATATGGTAATATTTTACTCAAATCCTGAGAATTAAAATACTAACTTGAAATCTCGGAACTCAGTTTTGTTCTTATGTAGTGAAGCATTTTTTCCCTCTATCAAAATGCCTATACAGTTATTTTCTAAAATATATAATTCTCCTACGTAAATAGCCAATTTAAGTATTATTAAAGATATCAAAGGAAAATTGCTTGGGATTCCAAGTCATATGGTTGTTTTGCATATAGCCTTTATTTGAAATTTTACATTACAAAAATAAATTCAATTCCATAAAATATACTGTTCGAAAGTCAAATTAACAAGCTACGACGTTCAAATACCCAGTTTAATCGCAACACACAAATGGTGTGTTGTCCCGAACCGTTTTCAGGACTCGCCGATCCAAGAGAAATTGTCGTTTAAGGAGCCGTCTTCAGGTTTTCAAAAAGTCAAAATATGGAAAACTTCACTCTTGAAGACCAGCTTAAGGCTAGCAATAAAAATCGAATCTTAGTCTTGAAAGATATTTAGTGAACTGAGAAACAATCAGTGATGCATATTTTCAGATTTTATATATAATTATTCATCTTTGTAATCCTTGTAACGTGCTGCATTATGCTAACAATAAATTAGATGTGAAAGAAAGAGAAATTGAAGGGACAAAATATATGGAAGCGCTTTGTTTAAAAGATATCGTAAATATTTATTCTCAATTAAACAGCATATTTCAAACTTTGTTTCTATAAAACTAATTCAGATATGGAAGTACAAATTTATTCTTTTAAATACATTGTATCGTAATGAAGGATGAGGTTGAAAAACCACAAAGCAGACATGAAATGTAACAAACACTTGCGTATACAGTTTCTATAGAGGAATACATTGTATGGACTGTTGCGTAAAAACTTAGGTAGTAAACATAGATTAAACTCGATACATTGTATTAACCAGACACTGACCGCAATTAATATGATTTAGTGGGAATAAATTAGATTTGTTAGACGCAACGGAAAAGAAAGAAAGTCAATTATATATGAATCGGTAATCTGAAAATATCGAATGTGTACGAGTACGAGGACGTAAGACCGCAAGTAGAGAGAAGCCGAGTTGTGTGAGGTGGTATGAGGTCAACGTAAAAGTTCGCAAAAAAAAGTTGAACATAACGCAGCTTCAAGGAAAAGTAAAGATGGATGCCTCACAGAAACAACAAAAACGCGGTATACGATAAAATATGTAAACTTACTCTCACGTGGAGCAAAGTATTTTGTCATTGTGACTGTTGGAAAGGGATTGAGATTTGAAGAGTTCAAGTTCATTCCGTCATTACGTTGGGATTTTGGGTTGTGATGTGTTTGCAGCTGTAATTGGAAGACAAAAAAAATTGAAAACATTTAAACAATGAAACATAGAAGGATCTCTGGACAACCGACACGTTTTGAAAACAAAGTAGAATGAACTCTTATGATTATATTGTTTATTTTACATGAGAGTTGAATTTAAACGGATTGCTATTTATAAAACAGGAAATTAATCGAACATTAAAGTAATTATTTGGTCGGACCAGTTAGTGAACGAAGGAGTGGATAGTGATTTCAAAATGCCAACTTTATTAGTGAAATTTAGGTTAGTAACAGTATAAAAACTTAGTAATTTTGGAACCGACAATGAAAAAATTCAGAACGTGTGATTTAACTGCTTTTTTTGTTTATTACAAACGACATTTCCAATAATTCGAGATTTATGAATGTCGTAATTAAATATGAAGAAAAATTTGGAGTGGCGTATAGTTTTGTCAGTGGCTTACATTTAAGTTCTTTCTTGAGATTTTTCTTCAGGATTTATTTTAGAAATACCTAACCAGATTTGAGATTAGGAATTTGTATGTGTATTGAAATTATTTTGTTAATAGAGTTTAGGTTGAATTTTTATTTCAACTTATTCAGGAAATAGGTAAAGTCAGCTACTTGTAAAGGATATCCAGCTACCGCAGTGATGGTATCTTATTTGGAAGAAGTATTTTAGTTTACAATTTTATTTTATTATGACAAAAAATTGTTACAGTTTGGCACTACTCGATTTTGACAAAAGTAGGAAAATCTTTCAGGGTAAGTGTTAATGTACCATAGTTTTTCGTACTTTAGTTATTTTATTTATTATTTTGTATTTCTTTTATCATTTATCCATAGGAACCTCCGGCACTATTGCAGTTTGCTGACGCACCCCTACATTATTATGGGGTCCCCGCCCCGTCAGCGCTAATCAAAATTTAATTCATTTAACACTTATTTTACCCATAACGTCCCTTTTAGTGCAACTATTAAGATATTAAAATATTCTACTATTTAACTATGCAACTATCACGGTATTAAATTATTCTATTATTCAAATATGCAACTATTAATCTATAAAGATATGCAACTATTAAACTATAAAAACTATTCGAGTATCAAACGATTAAAATTGACGCACCGTAAATTATCAAGACAACCAAATTGCATTTGATGAAAATGCTCCTAAGAAGCAGCTGTAGTCAAGGCGTCTGATAAGGATTACGATTTCTTCACCTGAATTGAACCAAGGACCAGTTGTTAGGTCATCATAAAATGGTTTGTAGTATTTTTGGTAAACTAATCGCCATTAAATGAGTTTTCATATGCAATCTTTATTCCTTGTGAACTTATTATTTGGTATTTACGTCTATGGATGGTTAATAAAAATTTAACGTCCTCAAGTTTATTATACTCTTGTAGATTTACAATAATAAAATTTTGATAACTTAGCGAGATGCAACGTCAAATTAGATTTAAAAAATGTTTGTCAACTGACGATGTTGTTAATGTTCGTTAAATCAAGTAATGAGGTTGTATATGTCTTTTGTTGCTTAGCAAATTACCTTTAAAGCGTGTCTAAAAAAATTTTTGAAACTTTATTAAAATAATTCACGTATATTTATATGATGTCTGAATCATTAATAAATCTAAATTTGTTCGTTGAAATATGAAGAGACTTTGTAAAGTGTTTGACAGATTTGTAAAACGGTGTCCATAAAATGATATAAAATTTGTTATATTAATAGCTTCACTTTAATGGATAACGCGCATATAAAATTGTGCTGATTAAAAAAATGAAAAATCCCATTCTCTGGTTCTAGTTAACCTTTGCGTAAGTTAATTTTACTAGTAATTTCAATTTGCATTCTTAATTCATCTGTCCGAATTCTGCCAAAGATATCTTGAATTGTTGCAAGGGAAATTTTTTTAATAGGACTTCATCAATTACATCTAAAGAAATAACATGTAACTTGAGTAAGCTAGTTTACCTTGAAG
>JARFIW010000378.1:0-47219 GCA_036346225.1 Platerodrilus igneus | reverse complement strand
AAAATGCCTTACACGGAGCGCTGGTGTGGTACGAGACCTTGGGAATCCAAAGATGTAAGAATGAGATAAGCAAAACCCAAGGGATACTGGCGGTGAGGGTATGTAGTGCGTATCGCACTGTATCTACGGAAGCCCCGATGGTAATATCAGTTATACAACCTACAGAGATCATAGCATAAGAAGGAAGGAAATATTTAATAGAAAAAGATCAAGAGAGGAGCAAGACATCTAAGAAATAAAGACGACAGTCAGGGAGGAGGCCATATTAAGATGGCAGGAGGAATTGGAAAAATCCGACAAGGGAAGATGGACAGGGAAAATCATTCCAGATATTGAGACATGACTGGAAAGAAAACACGGTATGGTCAACTATCACCTGACACAGGCTCTCAGTGCACACGGGTGTTTTTCGAGCTACCTGAAAAGTATAGGCAAAGAACACTCAGAAGAATGCTGGTACTACCCTAATGAAGTAGATTCACCAGAACATACCCTTTTTGAGTGCACGCGATGGGATAGAGACAGAACCAAAACGCAGATTAAATTAGGACAGTGGCTAACACCTAACAATATGATGCAATTAATGATAAATACCAAGCAAAACTGGATGACTATAACAATACATAACAAAAATTTTTACAATAAAAGAAGGGGACGAAAGAACAAGAGAGAAGGACAGATGAAACAAAATAAGACCAGGCAGTGGAAGTAAGATCCTCGCAAGCCCTCCGATGCAATGCCAAGAAGGCGGTCCCGGAGCGCTTTGTCACGAACGCGAAGAGTTTAGTCGGCAAGCCCAAATAATAGGGAGATCCCGACACTAGCCCCGGCATAGAACATCCAAGCTGGGGTGTGCATATAAAATGTTCCTAATCCTCTTTAAAAAAAAGGTTAGCGTAACTAATCTAGTTAATTGTGCTGATGTAAATGTAACATATTTTAGACCGAATACGTGTGGTTGTTTTGCTGCTTGACATACTCGACATACTTTGTGTACGTGTTTGATGTGTAACTTGAGCAAAAATTATAAGCCAGAACAAACAAAAACCCCTACAGTATTTACTTATTTTTCCTAATAAATTTGATTTTGACTGGAACGAAATAAAAAATTAGCTGCGCGGCATCAAAATACTATTACACATTTACGTTAGTTGTAAGTGCCAATTCATTTCTAAGAGTAATAATACTATCAAAAGCAAATTCCAAATATCTCAATTGATGCGCACTGTAAGTATTGATACTAATTTGAAAATCGAAATTATACCCATACCGGTCCTATAACTACAATCTTAGAGACAATTACAATAGTGAAAATAGTGAGTGTTGTTGTTTTTGAAATGGGTAAAAGCACTTATAAACCATGAAGGCGTGCAACTAATAGAAGTAGAACGAAACGAGTCCAAAATATTCGTGTAACAAAAGCAATCTGTTCCAAACTAAAAACTATTGGATTGCTATAATAACAAAATATGCAGTGCGTGCCGATTTAATACGTCAGCAATTCAGAGGACGTTTCTACATGTGTATGAAGTTAGCACCCCTTATGATTTTGAAAATTGTTCCAAGTTGTTTCACCATTGTACCGCATTGTTTTAATTCGACTTACAAAAAATTTAACCATCATCATCATTAGGTCTTCAATCCTGGAACTGGTTGGACGCGTATCCTCATGGTTCCATATTCTTAACTACCTTCACACTTCCGTGAAATTTGCACAGTCGACATCTACCACTATCTGTATGCAAAAGTATCTATCGGTCTACCTCTACCTCCTTTTTCCAATCTCTGCTTGTAATATATCCCGTACTATTCCCCAGAAAAATCTTAGAACGTGTCCTGTCCTCCTATTTCTCCTATTTTTTTTTGTTCTCCACAGATATATTTATTCCACTACTATTTCTATAATCTATTCGTTATTAACTTTGTCTGTCCATGCTATCATCTTCATACATTTAAAGCACAACATTCCAAAAGGCTTCTTTCTCTTTCTGCCTGCTTTTCCTACTGCCCCTATTTCATAGATGTACAGTGCTGTGCTCCACACTATGCTTTGATTGGTTTTCTTCTTGTATCTATGTTCGTTGTCTTTGAACTTAGCTGATGTTCTTTCTTGTTTGATGCAGTTCGGTCACCTACTTTTTACAGTTATATACCCTATTTCACCGATATTCGATGGTATTTGAAGGGGGTAAGAAGCCCTTGTCCGCCAAGTTTCCCCAGCACTTGAACCTTTGTCGAATTAACAGTTTTTTCAATTTATTTGCACAATCAACATTAGTTGAAAATATTTCACAACCAACACCTGTAGTTGTTTATAATAATCATTAGATTTAAGTGCACTTATTTTTTCGTCATTATGTTTTAAGTCTTGATACTGGTTGGACGTGTACCTCAACTTATTTATATTCTGAGCTAGCCTACATAGTTCCCTGAAATTCTCACACAGCGTATACACATTATAATTTGAATTAGGGCCGCTATACTTGCGGCCACGTCCCCAATGCTCCACCAGGAGGTACTACAATGGGTTTAAACGCGAAAATAAACGTGCTTCTTATTAATTCTAACTTCATAATTAATCCACCCTAAATCAAAATCTAAATAAAAATCTAACAAACTGAAACAAAAACTAAAAACAGGGTTTAAATAATGGTATCACTAGCGTTGACCTTGGAGTGTGTCCGATCAACAAAACACAAGCAAAAATGAGAGGGGGAGGGATTCGTAATACCGGATAGCAGTCGCCAGCTCTGCTTACCAATGCGACCTGAAAGGTCGACTTAAAACTATCCAAATCTATCTAGCTAATTTAAAATGGATTCAAATTGCTAAGGCAATTGCCAAAAGTATTAATAGTGAATCCAGCTATTTTGCCTGCTCTATAAATTTACAAATTCGTCCTCCCTGATCTAAGTATTTTATCCTAAATGTGTCCCTAACGTTCCCTATCATTCCCTAACTGACATAATATATATACAATCTTCTTTTCTATATATACTGCGGCCAAAAATTGGCGACAGAACGTCAAACGAATCAAGCCACAAAACAATACAATGCAGGCAAAAATATTAGTTAAAATAAATATAAATATAATATAAATATAAAAATAAACATATAATATATATATAAATAAATTTCTGAATGAGCAAAAGCACATAACAGTGCATATATCAGCAAAAGCAAATACATTATCAGGTGCACTCATGACCATTATATCGACTAGCGCCATTACACAAAAAACGCACTTGTTAGATTATTTCAAAATCTGTTTAAAATCATAAATCAATGCTCGTGCGAGTACAACCGCCACAATTTTATTCTTACCTCCAATATAAATTTCTCCAGCATCCGAAGATCTGGTCGTCTACCTATATCTATTGGTTTTCTATCTTTATGGGGGAGTTGGATATGCACTGTTAAAGTCCTGGTGGGTATGCGCTAAATGTTCTGGAGGGGATCACAGTCACTATCACTATCCCTTCACTTTCAAGTCCTGGGGGGGGGGTTTCACTCTATTTTATTTTTTGTTTATTTTATTGATTTAATTTAATTAGGGTTTCTGATTTATTTGTTATTTTTTATTTGTTATTATTTATTCCCGATTTCCCGATTTTCCGCGCATAATTATGAAGTTAGACAGTGATTGTATTAGTGATGTGGGGGTTTCTCGTGCATATTGGACATTTGGGTATAATTATCATGTTAATTTTTTTAATTTTTTTTAATTTTTTTTTTAAATCAGGTTTTGGTTATTTCAATGCTCGTATCCTTACTCACGCCAAGTCAATATAAAATTTTTTAATCCTCCCACCAACCCCACCGAATTTACACGCGGTTGTCACTGTCTAATCTTGCGACCCTTCCCGCGAATTCTTTTAAGGCTGTCCAGATCGCCTTCTGGTTAACCACTTCCCCGACTTCCTCTAGGCGCTTTGGCCATGCCAGACCTAGGATAACTAGTTTGCTATCAGCCAACCCTCGATTTCCCGCCTCAAGCGGGCAGTCGAAGAGCACGTGCTCTGCGCTTTCCGCGCCCTCACCGCATTCGCTGCGGTCGCTGTTGGTTAAACCGAACCTTTGTAAATACGCTTTCAGGGCGCCGTGCCCTGTTATCAACTGCACCATTTTATGATCGAGCTTAACCTCGATCCTACCTCTAACTTCTATGCTCGGTATGAATTTGTGGGTCAACCTGCCCGTGGCAGCGTTGTTCCACCTTTCTTCCCATTGTCGAATTGATTTTTCGCGCAGTTTTCTTTTAATTAAAGACCTCGGTATCGACGAATGTGATATCCGAAAGTCGCCCGTCGCGGCCTCTTTAAACGTCGAAACTCGAGCGCTGTATGCGCTATTTTCCAGACGTCCGCCTGGAGGTCTGTCGAGGTGTTCATGTTAGTTCATGCCGTCAGTGCTGATTTACTGTCGCTGATTATATAATAATCGTCTCTGCCCGTGTGATTTATTACGTAATCGATAGCCTCTCGTTTGGCTACCAATTCGCACTAGAAGATAGTGCTTCAGTTCGCGAGTTTGGTTTGAAACCGGAACACCTCCCTTTCCTGCTTAAACACGACAAACGCCGCGCCTGCTTGCCCGTCATCCATACGTGAACCGGTTGTGTAAATGTCGCGTCCCGATCACCTTCGACAAACTCGATTCCTCTAATATCGGCCGGGTGCCCTAACTCTGATACGACAATCTTTTTCTCTGCCTCCCTTTTGCCAAGACAAATGTCTTCGATAATTTCGCGTCCTTTTCCGGTATCTATTAACCTTCTATCTCGAAACTCCATAACGACATATTCGATAGGGAGAGTCTTACTGATAACCAGGACCGCCTCTGTGGAGGTGGTCCTGTACGCCCTCGCCGCCTTCACCGCGGTAATGCGTTGAACGCTCGTCAATTGACGCATCTCTCGGACTTTGCAACCTTGCGCCCATACAGATGCTGCGTACTGCATTGCCGGCTCTATCGCTCCGGCATAGACCGTCCTCAGCAATTCGCCTCTGAAACCCCAGTTTATTTTCGCCGCCGCCATCATTTTATTTGATAATTCGCCGCCTTGCTTTTACGTATTGTACGTATGCTTTCCAATCTAATTTATTGTCTATTTTGACACCGAGGTACGTGATGGCGTCTTTGAACGGGATTTTCTCCCCTCCTAGCTCTAGCCTAGGGGATCGCTGTCCCGGTTTCGTCCCGAAATATAATGCTTCCGATTATGACGTATTAAATACAGCGTATATACAGCTCGATTCCCTTCTATTGTTTTCTAATTATATGCCCTACTTCACCGAGACTCAGCGGCTAGTGAAGAGGGTTAAGCAGCCCGTGGCTGCCAAGCATGCTCCTCACACTTTGACTCTTACCGTATTAATAGTTTTCCAGTAAATCCTTTTGCACAATTAACATATTGCAAGATTGCAAGATCAATACCTGTAGTTGTTTATAATAATCATCATGTTTAAGTAAAGTTTTTTTTTTTTTGTTATTAGTTTCTCCTTCTTGCGACTTTTTGAAAGTTCACCTACGTTGATTTCTATTCTGAGCTAGCCTACCTGAAATTCCCACAGCCTACATCTTTCACTATCTGCGTGCAATAGTCTAACTTGGGTCTACCTCTACTTCTCTTTTTTCTTCCCTCTGCTTCTAATTTCTATATTCCGCACTATTCCCTCATGTCTCAGTATGTGGCCTATCATCCTATCTTTCCTATTTTTTACTGTTTTCCACATATTTCTTTCTTCCCCTACCATTTCTAGAAAGGTATAATGGAGGTCCCGTGTGTGAGAGTTGTCACGCATGTTAAAGATTTCTACCTTGCTTGGAACAGCAAGGGTTCGGCAAAATTCCAAATTTTCCAGAAAAAAGAAAAACTCGCTTCCTGGGCAATGTAGCACCTTCGGGTGGAGCATTGGATATCACATATACTGTCAGTAGCATTGTCCGATGTAGTACCTTCTGGTGGAGCATTGGAAAATCACATGTAGTGTCAGTAGCATTGCAACTATACAGTAGCAAATTGCTCGTTTCTTAAAATATAAGAAATCAGGCAGTGTTGGATAATACTCTAACAATAAATAAATTTTTCACCGCAGTAGAACTAAACCCATCTACATTCCAAAGAAATACTGCAGTGGGTGCAAATTTCGAGGAAGTTCCTGCTGTACTTGCAAAATCAATTACGATCTACTAAGATAGAACGTCGAAATAATAATATTCTCCTTATGAAACAAATGCCAAAAATGTAGTTTATTTATTTATTCCTGAATATGCGGCATGATACAAATAACGGCAGTGGAAATTAGATTTGCAGTAGGAGGAATACAGGCTTTCTGGCGCCACATTTGCTCCCAATCCACATTTGCTCCCAAATCCCTCATTTTCCTCATTTTCCTCCAGCATCCTCATTTACATGTAAATTCCCATTAGGAGGAAATGAGGAGGAGTGACTTTCTCCGTCCACATTTGCTCCACATTTGCTCCCACATTTGCTCCGCCTTGTGGACCGCCTTGTGGAATGTTTACCCCAACCATTTTGATTACATCACACCCGCATTCTTTCCATCTGCGAGATAAATATTTCTCCACATTTCCACCCGCGAGATAAATCTTTCTCCACATTTCCACCCACGAGACATACCTATCTTGTTTGGTATCAATTAATATTAGAATTTTCTCAGCTACCCAAATCTCTAGGAATTTTTCAGATAGCACCATCCCCCAGAGAACTACCCTAATTTTAAGATTTTTTACCTGCATCGATCTTTGACCGTCCGCTTAAATTTTTTTATACATGTGACGCATCTTGCTAGTCTAAAATTTTACACAGAATTCGAATCTGCAAACAGATTTAAAATAGGACCATGCTCTGCAAAGTTATACGCCTTTAAAGTCCTGATCCTCTAAATTTTGCTCTTTGCTCTATAAGCTAACCTAACAAATAGTTTTCTTCGGCTACTCATTTCCACCCGCGAGATAAACCTATCTTGTTTGGTATCAATTAATATTAGATTTTTTTCAGCTACCCGAATTTCTAGGAATTTTTTAGATAGCGCCATCCCCCAGAGAGCTACCCCAATTTTAAGATATTTTACCGGTAGCGATTTCTGACCGTCCTTATAAATTTTTTAGCCATGTGACACATCTTGCTAGTCTAGAATTTTATGCAGAATCCGAATCCGTAAATCGATTTAAAATTGAACCACCCCTTATCATTTTACACACACCATCTAAATTATAAATATCCTGCACCTCATACCTAAAAGAAAATCTAAAAACCATTCTTAAAATTTTCTATTACAGACAATTTTTACTAATACAGTTCAAACTTTGTAAACCACATTTCTAAATACATATTCACAATTCTTATTCTTAACCTAGAACTTCTCAAATCGGTTTATACTTATTAATATTTTTTTATAAATAGAACACCTTTTCCAAAGACCAACCAGATCCACATGTTTCAAATTCCTCTGATTTTGTTCTCATTGTTTCGCTTAAGACCTCGTACATATTTTCCAGATTACTAGAAGACGTTATTACCATATTTTTTGTGTTAAAGGATTTCACATCGGTAGTCTCTTCTCCCATTTTGGTGTAAACGCCGTAGAATTCTCAATAGACTTTTATTGCTGTATGTTGTATTCTTTTTTCATTAATTAATCGATGTACGTTTAAGAGAAACTTTTGCGTCTACTTTAGCCAAAGAACATGGTATTACGCGATTGGAAGCGACAATATACAATTGTGCAATTGAAAGCTATGTCAGTGCGGAACGGGTGTATAATCCCTTAAAAGACCGTTTAACCTTATTGGAAGATAGTAAGTTATACTTCCTAAAGGCGCCAATGTACTCGGTACCACTTGCCAAAATGTGCAGTAAGCTATCGGCCAAGCTACAAAATAGCTGCTGTTTAGTGTATAATAACCTGCTACAGTACGTGCATTGGGGTAATGGCAATATAAAGAAATTGACGGGTTTGCAAACTAAGTTGTACGAAAAACCAGAGGAAAGGGAAAAATTGATAAAGTATGTGCTTTCGGCTTTTAGTTTTAACTATTTACCTGTAAATTATTTGGAGATAGTAGAGGAGGAAGATAGCCAAGATAAAATAAAAAATCTTACACAGGTGCTACATTAAAGCAGGTAGTACATATTTTACACAATCTGCAACACCATATTCTACAATTCCAAAAGAAATAGTCATTTCGGAATTGGCGTTGATAGATACGCCTAACATTCGTCCAGAGGTTGTACGACAACGCGTAAATATTGGCAGTAAACTCTATCCGTTTACGCTAAAGGAAATCGCCCCATTATGCACGCCATACGCTGTAAGTGGAAGAAAAAGACAACCGGAATTAGAGAAAATGGATGCAAAAAAGCGAAAGTTGGACTACATGGAAAACACGGCTACAATACGCGAACAATACAAAGATGTGTTAGACAAAGAACATCTTATTAGAGAAAATGAGGAAGAATTAAAAGATTATTTTATGTGCCGTTAGACTGACTTAGATACATCTGGTTTCTACAAGTTGCATGCATTTGTGGTTAGTAAAAAAGACTCTTTTAGTTATGTAGGCGTTCTTGCTGGAAAGGATGGTACTAAATCCGTATATTTTTAAAAGGTTATTCTAATAACGTATTTATCAAAATGGCGGATAACATAGACGACCTAAGAAATGCGGGTTTCTTAACCTTTGCGTACACCACACGCAAAGGGGGTCCATTAAACATTGTATATTTGCCTAGTAAAGAACCTTTCGGATCATTTAAAACCGTGGGTCTTACAACCTATAACAACCATATATTTCCAAAAGTGGTGGACATGCAACTATGCAACAGTGAGTGGGAGAATAAGGATTTCGTCGAATACCAACAAGAAGAAGTCGATCAAGCTAACAAGATATGTATGCAGGATATAGTGGGAGACCCGCGATTAAAAGATTGTCACAAGCTGCAAGAATTACACGAAGGAATGGATCTGGTTGTCGGTGGAATCAAAGACTATATATATAGAGGCAAACTTCGGTACGTTTTACAATTCGAAGACTTATACGGTCTCTATGTATCAAACTATTGGCTAGAAAAGGCGATCGATTTAAATTTTAAGCTGTGAATAAAATTAGATAAAATTAAAACCACTCCAAACAAACATAAAGAAGAGACTGTCTTCTGTGTATAACTTTGTAATAAAATTAAGTTTAAATGGCTCCATGCTTGGTATTAAATATTTTTAAATTTTGTTATGTATGTCAGAATATAAAATTTTAGAATAGTATTACATTGCTCTTTATTTACAAAAGGCTGTGACGTTACCCGAAATAGCAGTCGCACAGAGAAGGGTGCGCATGGGCAGGAGGTGCGCGCGCGCATGTGTGCGCATTGGCAGGGGTGCGCACGGGCTGGGATGTGTCTGGGCGTACACGTGGGAAGCGGATGTTAACAGTCACCAAGCATCTAATTCTTATTTGGTATGGAGTACTTGCCGGTGTATGTATCCGGATTAAAAAACACGATTTGTACAAGCAGATAATTAATAAAATTAGTTTATCGAGCTAAGATGACTAGCGTAACGTCATCCTGGAAGCATATCAATCTAAGATAGTTATTTATATTTGTATAAATTTTGTAAATTTATTGTATATATTAGTTACAAGATTCCATAATTGTTAAGTTCCTCGCCCACCTTCCAAATCCTTTCTGCTTCTATTCTGGCTGAAGGAGTATACGTGTTATCTCCACGTGGTTTTCGCGGGACACATCGGTTTTAGATTTCTCGGTAAATGGTTGGTTAAAGTATGTCTTGGGTAGCGAAAAAAGGTTCTAAGGTTGTAGTTAAATAAAGATGGGCAAAAATTAGAGGTTTGGGTCCTTAAAAGGCGTAACTTTGTAAGGAATGGTCCTATTTAAAATCTATTTACAGGTTTGGGCTCCCTAGAAAAATCTAATATTAGTTGATACCAAACAAAATATAGTTATCTTAAAAGAGTGTACCCTGCGGATAATAAATACAATATACCGCTTGACAACAAAAAAAGTTGTAGGGAAATTCAAAAGACGAATTTAATGGGAATCTAGTATTATAATTTGTTGGTACTAGGGTTAAGTCCTACTGTATTGTAAGCGAGAAAGACGCGATTAAAAAGATTAAAGGAGTTTCACGAAGTGCAGTTGAGTAAAACCGAGAGTCTTAGCTTGGACTGATTAATGTATATGGTTACATAATCTTGTACACATCCGCAAACATCTGCTTACGTCTACATACGCACATGACGATGCCAGTAGTTTTTGTTTCACAAATAGTAGGAAAGATGCGTAAGGTGCTAGTGTGTGGAAACCCATCGGATCGTTGGATTCAAAAGAACGGTGCGGCTGAATGTATGGTGGTTCCCGTTAGAATAATCGAAGGTGGTTAATCGATTGTATTAGATGTTTAAATATGCAAAAGTGTAAAGGCCTACATAAACAAAATTTAATTATCAGATAAAAAGTGCGCGATGTGCTATACTTATAAAGAAAGTATAAAATGGTGCTTTGCAGCGGTCCTACAAGTAAAGCAACTACTAGAATAGCCGTAGCGCAGAGAAGGGATATGCATGTATTATACAGTGCACTGTTAGTTTACGGGTAGCTCGGATGTGTAATTGATCATGTCTTATAGATCCCTCGGGGGTGTAAAAATTGTGAGACCATTGTCGTTTGAAAAATTTTTTTGAAAATTATCAAAACGGTAACGGGTCGAAGTATAAGTTAGATGGATGATTGCCCGAGTTTTTTCTACCTTTTACGAGGGAATCGGAAGTTGACAAACATCGAGCATCTAATTCTGTATTTGGACAATATCGAGTACTTGCCGGTTCTAGAAATCATTACGTGCTACCGACCGCTATGCGGAAGATTTGGTTCTAGGAAATGAACAACCTACGAAAGTACGGAATACTTGGTATTAATGCTAAAAGGTTTAGTGGCCGCGCTCGTGCACTCTTCAAGTGTCTTCGACAATCTTCGATTGTTTCCAAAGAAAATATTCAAGCCTACCATTTCCGAAAATTTGACGTAGAAGTTATTTAAAATTAAATTGCTTTATTAGTAAGTATTCTGTAGACAGCAAGTTTGGTATTCCCTTAGTAAAGGTTTAAAGTGTTTTATTGAGTTTTTGTTTATAGTAGCACTGCATCTTCTACAGCACGACTTGCACCCAATTTGTGTGCGTGTGCTACCACCCTTTTGGATTTTTAATATGCACGCGATGTGATTACCGATCCATATAACATGGAAGACGTTTTTCGGTGTTTCTACTAACTGCATTCGCACCAACGACGATGCGAACCAGGTGCATGCATTGGCGCTAAATGTACTGGACGAGCAGCAAGGATTGGCAAAAGATGACGTCATTTAGTTCCCCGCTGAATCCTCAACATTGTTCGGCCAACTTCGGAAACCTTTGGATTGCATTCTATAGGGTACATAAAGCAGGTACGCAAGAGTATACCATTTAGTTATAAGTTAGTTCGCTTACAAGTTTAGCCAAAATCTTATATTGCGGATTTTGTTTTGTAATAAAATGGTACCTGCAAACGTTTTTAAATGCGAGCCCTGTCACGTCTACTTTACCACGAGGGATGCTCTCAAACGACACCAGAACTAATGTCGTGGTGTAACATCGTCCACGGTTAAGTTTATACATCCGTCAGCAGCAAAGTACTTAAACTGTATGTCTTGCGATATCGCTTTTACGAGAATGGACAGCTTACAACGACACAAGGAAAAACAGCATGGTATGTCAAGCCGTAAACGTTCAGCTCCGCCAGCTGTTAAAGGGTCTTGTACGAAACAACCACGAATTATGTCAAAAGACTACCTATACCGCACACTTGAGAAGCAACAGACATAAAAATGTATCAGTTACCGCTAGTAGCGACGATGGGGTAGAAATGGTTAGCACAGCGTTTAACAACCGTATTGCTAGCTATCGCATAAAGAACGCTAGTGTCGACGATGGAGTGTTCGAGTCTTTTTGGAAGCAGAAAGAGCGATTTATTCGATTAATTAATGAAAAAAGAATGCAACATACAGCAATAAAAGTCTATTGCGAACTCTACGGCGTTTACACCAAAATGGGAGAAGAGACTACCGATGTGAAATCCTTTAACACAAAAAATATGGTAATAACGTCTTCTAGTAATCTGGAAAATATGTACGAGGTCTTAAGCGAAACAATGAAAACAAAATCAGAGGAATTTGAAACATGTGGATCCGGTTGGTCTTTGGAAAAGGTGCTCTATTTAGAAATAAATAGTAATAAGTATAAACTGATTTGAGGAGTTCTAGGTTAAGAATAAGAATTATGAATATGTATTTAGAAATGTGGTTTACAAAGTTTAAACTGTATTAGTAAAAATTGTCTGTAATAAAAAATTTTAAGAATGGTTTTTAGATTTTCTTTTAGGAATGAGCTGCAGGAAATTTATAATTTAGATGGTGTATGTAAAATGATAAGGGGTGGTTCGATTTTAAATCTATTTACGGATTCGGATTCTGCATAAAATTCTGGACTAGCAAGATGTGTCACATGGCTAAGAAATTTATAAGGACGGTCAGAAATCGCTACCGGTAAAAAATCTTAAAATTGGGGTAGCTCTCTGGGGAATGGCGCTATCTAAAAATACCTAGAAATTCGGGTAGCTGAGAAAAATCTAATATTAATTGATACCAAACAAGATAGGTTTATTTCGCGGGTGGAAATGACTAGTCGAAGAAAGCTATTTGTTAGGTTAGCTTATAGAGCAAAGCGCAAAATTTAGAGGATCAGGACTTTAAAGGCGTATAACTTTGCAGAGCATGGTCCTATTTTAAATCCGTTGGCAGATTCGAATTCTGTGTAAAATTTTAGACTAGCAAGATGCGTCACATGTATAAAAAAATTTATGCGGACGGTCAAAAATCGCTGCACGTAAAAAATCTTAAAATTAGGGTAGTTCTCTGGGTTATGGTGCTATCTGAAAAATTCCTAGAGATTTGGGTAGCTGAGAAAATTCTAATATTAATTGATACCAAACAAGATAGGTTTATCTCGTGGGTCGAAATGTGGAGAAAGATTTATCTCGCGGGTGGAAATGTGGAGAAAGATTTATATCGCAGATGGAAAGAATGCGGGTGTGATGTAATCAAAATGGTTGGGGTAAAAATTCCACAAGGCGGTCCACAAGGCGGAGCAAATGTGGGAGCAAATGTGGAGCAAATGTGGACGGAGAAAGTCACTCCTCCTCATTTCCTCTTAATGGGAATTTACGCGTAAATGAGGATGCTGGAGGAAAATGAGGGATTTGAGAGCAAATGCGGAGCAAATGTGGGAGCAAATGTGGGTTTTGGAAGCAAATGTGGCGCCAGAAAGCCTGTATTCCTCCTACTATTTGCTTAACACAGTGGTCTTCAACCCCTCATCCAAGTTTTTGCTGTTCTGAAATGTGTGCAAACTATGCTGCAAAATGATCTACTTCGAATGAATGAATGAAGCAACTAGGTAAGCTTAAGAACTTGAAAATTGAAATGGATAGGTTAGCACTAGATATAGTAGGGATCAGCGAAGTTCGGTGGCCAGAGGCGGGGGATTTTCGGGTGTGGGGATAGCTATGCGAAACGAGATAGGACATTGTGTGGAAAATTACATAAAAGAACGAAAGAGTACTCATGGTTAGATTAGAATCTAAACCGGTAGATACAGTAATAATACAGGTATACATGACCACCTCTAACTACAGTGAGTAAGAGGTAGAGGCGATCTACAAAAATATCGAAGACATATTAAGATACGTAAAAGGACAGGAAAATTTAATAATTACGGGGGATTTTAATGCAGTGGTAGGTAATGGTAAGGAAAGAACGGCAGTCGATTTATTTAGTTTAGGCACGAGAAAGGATATGGGAAATAGGCTGGTAGAATTTTGCGACAAGAACGATTTAACCATCACAAACACATTATTTCAACATCATGCTAGTAAACGATATACGCGGAAGATGCCAGGAGATACAGGAAGATATCAAATAGATTACATTCTTCTTAAACAACTCAATTAAAAGACTGTTGAAGCTACCCAGAAGCAGATATAGACACTGACTACAACATCGTAATTATGTAGGCGGCTCTTAAATTTAACTATGAGAAAAATACCTATGAAATATTTTAAATATCATATGAATTGTTAAAAGACACCGTCATTATGAAGGCCGCCCTTAAATTTAAAAATCGAAAGAAAAGAACGGAAAAAGGCATTTTGACTTTGGGAAACTAAAAGATAAAAATATCAAAGAAAGATTTGAAAATACATAGTCAAATGAATTGGTGAAAGAATCGGGAAAATTTCTGATACTAAAGAAATAGAAACAAAATGGAATAACATTAAATCCAGCTTAGACAGGGCGGCCAGAGATATCCTGGGGATACAAAAAAAAACAAGATACCAAGGATAAGAAAGGATATCCTGAATTTAATAGAAGAAAGCCGAAAATACAGACATAGATTAGACGTAACAGGAAAGCAGATATACAAAACCATAAAATGGAAAATTATTCGCAAATGCAGGAGAGTTAAAGAACAATGGATCGGTGAAAAGTGCAAAAAGGTACAAAATAAGATGGAAACAGAAAAGACAGACGAAGCATACAAATCAATTAGAATGAATTTTAGGAATATAAAACCATATAGCAAAAATATAAGGAACGCGGCATGAAACGTTGTTACAGAAAATGTAGAGAAATTGGTAAGATGGCAAGAATATATAGGGTACTTAAATGCAGGAGGAACTAACTGCAATAGAACAGGAATCAGTAATTGAAAATGATGACTTGAGATATCCTAAACTTAGAGATACGTTTGAGTTAGCATTAAAGGGTTTGAAAAAGGGTAAGGCGCCGGGTACACATAAGGTGTAAGCAGAAACTCTAAAAACCGCTGCACAAGCAGTAACAGTACGTCTCCTCCAACTTGTAAGCTATATGTTTGAGACAGGCGAGATACCCAAAGATTTCAAACGTAACATCATAGCAACTATACCAAAAAAGAAAGGGCGGTGATAGATGTGAAAACTTTCGAACAATAAGTGTCAAAAATATTAACTGGAATTGTACAAAGACGTTTGGAAAAACGCGCTGAAGAAATACTAGGAGAAAATCAATTTGGGTGTAGGCAAAACAGTGGAACACGAATGTCTCTTTTAGCTCTGAGGGTGATCGTGGAGAAAACGATAGAAAATGGGGAAAGCATGTATATAGGGTTTGTAGATCTGGAAAAGTATTCGGCAGTGTAAAATGGAAAATATGTTCGAATTACTCAAATAGATTGGAATAAGTTTTAGGGATAGACGGATAGTACGTAGTTTATATAAAGAACAAACAGCGGTAATAGAATTAGAATTAAAACGTAAAGAAGTAAATATTAAGATAGGGATGAAACAGGGATGTGCCTTATCCTCATTAAATGCAGGAAGATATTTGGAATTACTATGCAGGAACAAAAGAATAATATGCTTAGACCTGCAAATGATATAGCGGTATTAGCATCTAGCAAAGAAGTGTTAGAAGCTGCTCTAAATGAAATGAATACAGTTCTAACAGTAAGATACATTATGAAAATTTGCAAAAATAAAACTAATGGGATAGTATGTAAAGGAGGAGAAAACAAGAATAAAAATAGACAACAAGAACTTCAAGAAGTTAAGGATTTTTGCAACCTAGGAAGCCAAAAAACGCAAGATGGGAAAAGCGCAGAAGATATAAAACAAAGATTAGCACAAGGTCGTGCTACATTTAACAAGAACATGCAACTACTGCATTCAAAGACAACAAACATGGAAACAAGGAAAATAATGCTTAAAACATATGTATGAAGCACAGCAGTGTATGGCTTTGAAGCCTGGACAGTAAAAGAAGCGGACAAGAAAAAGGTAGAAGTCTTTGAAATGTGGTGCGACACACGTATGATGAAGATACAATGGACAGACAAAGTTAAGAACAAAGAGGTACTAGAAATGGTGGGGAAAGAAAGAAATATGTGTAAAACAGTAAAAAATAAGAGAGGTAGAATGGTATGTCACACACTAGGGCACGAGGGAATAGTGCGAAATATATTAGAAGCAGAAATAGGAAAAGGAGAAGTAGAGGTAGACCAAGGTTAGGCTATTGTACACAGATAGTGAACGATGTAGGCTGTGTGAATTTCATGCAAATGTGTAGGCTAGCTCAGCATAGAAATCAATCAAGGTACGCGACTTACGTTTCGGGCCTTGGGAACTGTCTTTTTAAAAACTTCTTGCAATTCTTCGTAACAAAATTTATTTACTTAAACAGACATTAATTATGTAATTTGGACAAACTGTTTTAAATTTAATTAAGTCGAAATAAAGTAATTAATTGAACTAGTATTAGGACGAGTAGCCTACGTAAGCAGCAATGTTAAAGCTGAAATACTTAGACTGACTGACTGGTCTTTGGGATCCCGGTGTATTTACGTTGTCCCTGCCTTTTACAATTCTGTGCGAACTTGCAGAGCTCATGTCTGCTTATTCTTAATTCTATTCATTGTAACAACCTTACTTTCTAGGTAATCACGGTTCTTAACAGTCTGTGACCTGCCACCTGCAGTATCACTATCGTCTGGAATACAATGTATTGCACCCGTTTTCATAACTGTTAATAACCTTTATTTAATTGTCCTTGAATTACATTGTTGCACTTGACTTAATAATTTCTTAATGATTTCTAATAATTTCTTATTAGATTCTGTTTTATAATACATATATAAATTGGAAGATACATAACTCCCGTCCAACCAGTCCCAGGATAGACAAAAAAATAACTGTACATAAACATTATTATTATAAGCAATTATAAGTATTTGTTGTGCAATATTCTCGAATAATGTTAATTGTGCCAAAAGATTTACTGGAAAACTATTAATCCGGCAAATGTCTAAGTGTTGGGGGTATCTTGGCAGCCACAGGCTGCTTATCCTCCTTCACATACCCCTTACATTAAATTTATTCCTATGCTCCACCCGAAGGAAGCAAGTTTTTGTTACCTAAAAATTTTTTATTTTGCCGATCCCATGCTGTTGGCAGCAAGGTAGGAATCTTTAACGTGCATGACAACACTCACACACGGGACCTCCATCTTACCTCTCATCCAAACGAGAGTGTATTTTTGTGAAAAATGCTCGCCTAACATTTTTCAAGCGGACCGTGTCGGGATTTGAACCCGGGACCTTGGGCTCCTTCGCATACCACAGAATATCGGGGAAATAAGGTATATAATTGTAAAACCATAGAAGGGGACCGAACTGCATCTAACAAGAAAGAACAGCCGCTATGTTCAATGACAGCAATCATAGAAACAGAAAGAAAATAGTTGAAAGCATATGTGTAAAGCACAGCACAGTATGTATATGAAATAGGGCTAGTAGGAAAAGCAGACAGAAAGAGACAGAAGCCTTGTTGAATGTTGTGCTTCAGATGTATGAGAATGATAGCTTTGACAGACAAAGTTAATAACAAATAGGTTATAGAAATAGCAGCGGAATAAAAATATCTGTGAAAAACAAAAAAAAATAAGAGAAATAGCGGGGCAGGATAATGTTCTAAGGCATTTTTGGGAAATAGTACGGGATATATTATAAGCAGAGATAGGAGGAAAGAGGTAGATGTAGCCATAGATTGGTCTATTGCACGTAGATAGTGATAGATGTAGACTGCGCAAATTTCAGGGAATGTGTAGGTTAGTTCAGAATAAGAAACAATGAGGGTACGCGTCTAACTAGTTCTAGGACCAAAGGCTAATCATAATGATAATGATGAATAAATAAGTCTTTAAGGGAGAACTATAACGTAAAAATAAAGCAAAAGTAATTATATGAAATAAAGATGATAATATCGACTTTCTGAAAATATAAATAGGACAGAACATAGTTTCTGAATTCGAAAATTTTTGCTATTTATAACGTAAAATTACAAAGGTCGCGAGAAGTAAAGGTGATATAAATTCACACTAGCAATAATAACGGAATCATTCTTGCTGAAATATAATTCGTTCAAATTAAATATTGTCTTCAATATAAATAAATTATTTTGAAGAACGTATGTGTGGGGTATATCGTAGTGTCCTAGTGAAGATTGAATTTTTAAATGGTGTGCACTAAAAAAAAAAGCTAAAAATTAACTATGTACTCAGAATACCAAATGAAGAGGTACTAAAACGGCGAAAAACGGATTGTTTAGGGAAACATAGTAAAGAGAATTAACCGATTGGTAAACGATCAGTTATGAAACCAGGTTTAGTATTTCTGATAATGTTGACTATATCACCGCACCTGAGCTGAACACAAAACAGACTGGGGAATTGCAGTTGACTATATCAAAGCAAACGAGCTGGCAATAAAACAAACTAAGAATCGTGAGAAATTTCCAACTCATTTTTTGTGGTACCCAAAAATCAGCACGCTCACTGGTCAAACTAAATTTGAATATCCTTTTACATTTCAAAATCGGAACATACATTTTCATTGGTTAAAGACATGATTAACGTTTTTCAACACACGAAGCATAGAAAATGGAAGTGTATAAATATAATTGCAAATTCTCCAGAAGACATCCGTTAGCGCTCACCATAACCTAAGGAATCCTCTTGCAGTGCTCCCCATAGCCTGCTATACTTGGACACGCAGTCCTCTCAATAGCCTGCGTATTCTTCGACAGGGACGCTGTCCGCCGCCGTACTTGGGGCACGTCATTATAATTCATTGTGACTAGTTAAATAATCTACGTATGGGTGGTAAGATTCGTTCCATACACCAAGCCAATCCGAAGCAGGCACAGAACGCTCTCTGACGTGCGATCCTTTCAATCCTACCGCATCCACAGCTTTTATCGCCCCTGTCACCATCGCCGAAAGAATGTATTGAAACCGCTTCTACTAGAAGTACATCCCGAGAAGTGGTTTATTGTGATGTCATCGACTGCATCTGCCAAGTCTACCTCCGGGACAACACCCCCGTAGAGTTCAACGGCGATGTACTCAACGAGGCCTAAGGTAGCACTTCCACGACGTCCGCCGAAGGGTACCGAAGAAGTTTGGGCTTTTTAAAACTGTAAATATTTTCTAATTACCGCTGTCCAAGTTCTTACTGGGCCTCACAATTAAATTTGGAAGCCTTCCGAAGAGTTCCGAAAACAACCGAAGACTTCTGAACCCTCTATATTTCTAAATATTGTAAATTAGTAGTTTTTAATTTCAAATCATAATTCTTTGTAACTTAACGTTGTGCCAAAAGTAAAATACGAAGCCTTCCGAAAAGTTCCGAAGACGTCTGGACCTCTTCAAACAGTAAATATTTTCTGACTATCATTGTTCAAGTTCTCACTGGGCTTCATAAGCAAATTTCGACGCATTCTGAAGAGCTCCGAAAACTACTGAAAACTTTAGCACCGCCTTCAAGCTGTTTATACATTCATTTAATAAGTGTTTAAGTATATTTTGGTTCCTCAAGCAAGCACCAAGCCTTCCGAAGAGTTCCGAAGGTTACCGAAGACTTCTGAACTACTTCAACTATTAAAATCATTCAATTTTAACTATTTAATTTTTATTTTCATGTATTTATGAAACTTATAACTATTTTGCTTGTACTTATTAAACCAATAATCAAGTCAAGCCTACATGCTTTCAGACGACGCCCATTCGAACGATAACAATAATAAAGGAAGGAAAGGTAGATCATAAAACTATATAGCAAGCAATGATTTGATACTTTTCGCAAATTAGAAGCGATGTAAGTTGTACAAATGTTATATGAAGCAATCGGCGACGAATAGGAATGCTTAGAAAGTTACTTTACATCATCCAACTAGCTGATGAAAAAAATTTCGTTCGGTTATATTGCATGCAGTATTTTAATTTTAGAAATACAAGTAAATTTCGGTCATTCCACAGTTACTCTAAATTTTTTAACGTATCATTATTAGACTTTCAAAGTGCAGAAATTGATATAAATATGAAGTCAAGAATGTTTGAAATGAAAAAAATGTTGATTCCGTATCGTAATTCCGATAAATTTAGAAACGTAATTATTTATGACTTCTTTTTCAAAGGACGGTCACGCGTTTCGAAAGCTACTTAATTGAATCAAGTGAATAACTAAAAATTATTGCTATACTTATAATTTCATGCGTACTAATTTTTTCAAAGGTTTAGCTAGTCCATGCTTTTTTTATTGCTCGTGACGTCTCCTTAATGAAAT
The DNA here is from genome assembly GCA_036346225.1 of Platerodrilus igneus. Taxonomy (NCBI): domain Eukaryota; kingdom Metazoa; phylum Arthropoda; class Insecta; order Coleoptera; family Lycidae; genus Platerodrilus; species Platerodrilus igneus. The sequence continues at coordinate 26,928 of JARFIW010000378.1, read as the reverse complement.
TACTACGCTAACGCTAGACGTAGGTTTCATTGCCTAGTCTCTAAAGCGTACTCATTCGTTACACGCTTTACTTGACAGCATTGTGTTTCGATAAGTTCAAGGACTTCTTTAATAACACCAATTTAGCATTCAAGTTTAATAGCTTTTAGCTGATATGCATGTAGAAGACTCCTTAGCCTTCTATAACAAAACCATTGCCAATCCAAATTTTAACAATTAATATTTAAATAATTTTTTAGTATTCGATCTTTAATTATTCAAAATGTAGTTTGTGTGTTTTTATTATAAACAAATCGCTTTTCAGAATTCTTTAATGACGGTGTATTGTAAAATTGTAGTGTCTAAATTTGAGAAGGGTGCAAGTAGCGAGATTGGCAGGCAATCACATCACTGGCTCACAGGGACTTAGAGTCTACTGGACACCTGCTGAATTCTAATTTCCAATCCACTAAACCTTATGGAACCAATATCCGACTATCTACTCTTCTTTATTTTTTTATTCAAAGAAGGAAAAAAGTGGCTGAACACTTTAAAACGACAATAAAGAGTAGCTATCGGATTGAAGCTGTACAATAATATGAGCCTCTTTAATATGTAGCTATTATAAATCCGAGTTACAGGTTGTTTTTTACGATAGCCTTTTATGCTGCAGGATATATATTTACTGGGAATAGGAAACTTTAACATTATAAGACAATCTAATATATAATTACTTTTTTTATATGGAAGTTTAACTTTACATTAGAAAATTAATACGAGTAGTACGCTGCCTTTATGAGACCGATGTATCTTAGTTTTTAGAAAATTGAAATTGTCAGTTTTTATACTTTTTGCGCAATAATTGGCGTATAAGATTAGCGTAGGTAACTTCAGACCAAACAATCTACGGTAAAGAATAAAATGCACTGGTTTTCAAGTCTATAAAAAAATAATATTTCTATCTAAACGTTACTTGAAAATTTAAACTTGATATTTTTTCAAAACTGGTTTACCCAAAATTGTTACACCTGATTTTTTTCAATGTAACTACTCCACCTTATAGGCGGTAGAGCCTCTAGAATTTAAGGGGGTTTCTGTAAAATTCAAGCCCAGGGTAAAATGTATGAAAAGCAGCTTTTAGTACAAAGGAACCCTCAAAGAGATCTTCCAGCCAGCTAAGTTTCTTCAACTTAGGGCAGAGCTATGATCCACGGTCGTAGGATGGTATACGATAAAAAAAGAGAATATTTTGGACGCCACCGTATCTTAATGATATCTGTAATGTCTAACAATCCGAAGATAAGATACGGAAATCTTCGAACAGAAAAAAAATCTTCTAAACAATCAAAACGTATAAATATAATACTTACTTACTTCTAACACTGCAAGCTTGGATTGGAACGATGATCTCGTACTGTGTGAAAATATAACCGCCTCAAAAAATTCTTAGAACTAAGGCTTCACTAGAGCCTAGTCACTTTATCACAAACAAAATTTCAATAAAAATAGCAATTCGAAAATATAACTCTAGAATATCTTACCAATATAGTGTCAGTGGTCTTTCTTTCTATACTCAAGAATTTTATTAATTTGTTTGTATCAATTATGAGAAACTATTATCAACTTTAATGAAAATAAGCTTTAAAATAACATAAACCATTTTATATTGTTTTAAATATATATATTGCTATGTATAAACTGGAATTGTAATTATCGCTCTCCGACGTTGGGCTGTCTTATTAATATTGCTATAAGCTCCCTCCAGAAACTTAACTGGATTTTATCTTGAACCTACCTTGTCGACCAATAACAAAATTTGATACGTTACCGCATTACTCGTTATCAATTTCGTATTCAACTTATAGCTCCTCCTTGAACTGTTTAAATTATCAAATCACTCCCATTAACTTTATCTTCTAACCTCGACTAGCATTTATTTGGAATTATAAAGTTTAGTTAATTTGATTCTATATAATGAAACAAATATTATGTACAGTTTTTGTAAATTATTTCAAATACACTTTTCAATTAATTAATGTTGTAAATCTCATTTGTAAAAAATCATATACTTTTTACTCAAAACCCAAAGTCACCAAAAAACCTATTATTTTTTATAAAAGAATAAGTGTGGAACGTTCGAAACCTCTTATCATATTACGCACTTTATACGTATTCCAGTCCTTTTTTTGATGACTTTTTCACATTCATTTATATTAAGCAAATTCAATATTCAAATAAAAAAAATAGAAAAGAAAATGTCTTATACTAAAAATCTGACCTGGTCTATTTTCTTTGCATTGACGCATTCATACTCAGCTAATATTTCCTATGTATTAAGCCATCCATTTGAATAAAAAATTATCTTTCCCCAATTCAGGATTATTACATGCGCATTCGAAATATTGTTTATCCACACGCTTGAACCATTGCATTTAAATTATTGCCATTACCCTCTGGACTACCATTATTAACTTACACTTATGCACCCCAATTTATTGTCGTCTCATTTCAGACTTATAATTACTTCTTATCAATTTCCTCAAACTTAGAATTGGATTATCATCATTTATTCTCCCTTGACTTAGAAATTGTATTATTCTTTCCCAAGACTCGCAAGCCCTATTATTATTATGTTTTAGTTTAAAATAAATTCACCAAAATCTACTTACGTTTAATCGGCAATCGTAATTTTCATTTTAGCACTTATTCAATTTTTCACTTTGAATTATTATTACGTATCACTTTATTTCATAGTAGCGCACCTCGGCCTTTGTTGAGTTGAAAACTGAGTTCGTTATCACTGTGCCTGTTAATATATCATTGATCTCCTACTCTGTCAGTGGGTATGGTCTACAAACTCGTCGCTCATTTTTAACGAATCAAATCTTTACATTTAAAGTAGTTTTTGATGTAATATTCTATGCTTTCCAATAATTGTGGCCTGATCGCAGCTGTCTTTGTTATCAAACATGCGGTGTTTTTATGAATCTAATTGCTTTTCCATAAACAACTGATGCAATTCGACTTTTAATTTTCTTATCTGCCTGTTATTTACGCAATTTTTAATCACCTCTCTTTATCAAAGTTCTTAACTACTTGTACACATTCACATTATGCTTCTTGAAGCTCTATTTCTTATCTCCGTATTAACCTAATTGTTTGGAACTCTTTTGAATGCGCGTTTAATTACACTTTATTATGTTTACTTATAAATACGCGTGCTTCCACTGAAAAATATCATTATTTGCATTGTCTAAATTAACTAAAACTCTATCTACAGGGTATTAAATATTTACTATTTACCTAATGCATGTGTTCCTGCTTTCTACGCTAACTATGCGTCTTCCTGTGTGTATTTGCGTCGCTTAAAACTACTTATACTTTATATACAGGGTGTTGACTGCTTACTATTTACAAACTATCTCCATTTCTCAATTCTTTACTAAATAAATGCAGTTTTCTGCTGCCTATGATAATTTCTCATTTCTAAACGACCATTACTATCAAGTACACCCTTAAACAACCCTTTATCACAGCATAATATATATATATATATATATATATACATCGTTTAAACCAGCGTTTCTCAACCTTTTTTGGCCCGCGGACCAGTGAAATTTGTAAAAAAAATTCGCGGACCAGTGATATTTTTTTAACATCAAAATTTTACTAGGTATTAAAGAACTACACATAAGTTAATTGTAACATTTTTATCATCAGTTACAACAATATTTAAATATAAAGATAATAATAAAAAAAATCTTAAACTCGTGGACATAGGAACACAACAAAAAATATCACTCTCACGATTACTAAAAAATTAAATCAAAAGCATTTACAAAAAATATAATTTGTTGTTTGTTTGTAATAACAATTATTAATAAATAACCAACCCTTGACAAAAATTACAACAAAAAATGTCAGAAGTTATAAAAATAATCACAAAATCATTGCACATGAAGACAACAAAATATTCCAACATGTGATACTACAAGCTACAAGCTAAGTCGGAGCGGTGAAATAACCGAAAGACGATTTCTAAATTTATTTTTTATTACCGTCATAGATGAAAATCCCAATTCACATAAATATGTAGTTGCGAAGGGGACTAACATTTTCATTGCTTTCTCGTATAGAGATGAATATTCATTTTTCAACTTGATCCAAAATTTATCTATAGACTTTGTTGAAAAACTAGCTTTTAACATAATATCTGTACTAATCTCAAGGAGTGACTCATATTCTCTGTCACTTAAATTGGTCATATGGAATGAAGGGGTTTGTTATCCACACATTTCCTTCACACGTGGTTTCTTCAAATGGGAAATATTTTTCGAAACTATTTTTTAAAGATTGTAAGTGATGCTCAATGATTATATTTAATTTTGATAAGTTTAAATCTTTTTGCAAATTAACAAAATCTAAATAATTATTAAATACATCAATATTATTGCTATTCACTTTATCCGCCCAAAAATTATTTTTTCTTAAATCCATCTATTTTATTAAATAAATGAAACGCATTTATAGAAGTTCCTTTTAAACTCAAATTTAAATCGTTGGTATATGAAAATATATCACTTAAAAATGCTAGTTTTGCAACCCATCAGACAAATGCATACTTAAAGGATTATTTCTTTCTCTTAAAAATATTTTTACTTCCGTCTTTAATTCAAAAAGCATGGTTAAAATCTTACCCCGCGAGAGCTATCGAGCTTCTGTATGCAATAATAACTGCTCATGTTCGACACCAACCTCGTGACAAAATATTGCGAATAACCTACTGCTTAAATCGCTTTTATTGATAAAATGAATAACTTATATAGATTCCGCTAAAACCTCAGATAATTCTGTGGATAAACTTTTCGCTGCTAAATGTTGTCTGTGGATTATACAGTGGATAATTAATAAATCAAAATTAACTGCTTACTGAATTCTTTTAGTAACACCACAATGTCTGCCAACCATATTAGCCGCCCCATCGGAACACATACCTACCCAATTTTTCCATTCTAAAGAATGTTTAATAACATTATATTAAATATGTGTGGATTAAAAATGGACTTATATACACAAGGCAATCTGAGTCATCAAAAATCGTTATTGTAAATTCTGATACGGACATTCAGAAGTTAAATAAGGACCGCCTTGTTTAACTTCATCCTTTCCATTATTATTGTACAAATATTGATTATCTGCATTATAGAATAATGAGTGTTTCGGCATATTACCAGAATGTTCGTGGATTACGCACCAAAATCAATACGTTATATAGTTGCTCGTTTGCTATTGATTTCGATATTCTTTGTTTTAGTGAAACTTGGTTAAATTCTAGCGTCGAGAGTAGTGAACATCTTGGCAAAATTTTGTGATCTTTCGTCGCGATCGCGACACTAGTGCATCATCTAAAAAGATGGTGGCGGAGTGCTCATTGCCGTTAACAATAAATTCACAACTGTTCATCAATATAATTGGAGCAGTGATGCGGAGGATCTCTGGATCACTCTCATTGGAAACAATAATCAAAAGCTACACATATGCTGTGTATATTTGCCGCCAGGTGACGACGAAGCTATTATGTACTTTATTTCCAAGTTATGCACTATTATTACTACCACTACTGATGACACATTTTAATTGTAGGTGATTTTAATCTTTCAGAGGTGCAATGGGCTAGAACTACTGATAATGTTTTTCTCCATACAATATGTCTAATAAATCTGCCATATTCTTCGATAATATAGCATATTGTGGTTTAATACAATTTAATAATATTCTAAATTGCAAAATCATATTCTTGATTTGATATTTAGCAACAAAGAAGTGGTTATGGACATTAATGAATGCCAAACACCACTTCTGAGTTTAAATAAATATCATCCTCCATTAGAATTCTTAATTAACTTCAGCATTTCTTATTTAAAACTAAACATGAATGAAATATATCTATTTAAAAAAGCTAACTATAACGATCTCAATATTACATTAAATAACATAAATTGGTCATATCTAGAGGAGCTTGACGTGGATAAAGCCCTTAATCACTTTTACTCAGCCATATTTAAAGTTATCACCAGCATGTCCCTCGTAAGCATCTTAACAATAAGTACCCTCTATGGTATTCCAAACCCACAATTAAGGCAATAACTGAAAAGAAAAAATATCATAAGTTATGGAAAAATTTAGTAGTAGGTTAGACTATATTACTTTTAACGTACTTAGAAAAGAGTGAAACTTCTAATAGAGAAAGATTATAACATTTATGTTGCTGATTTAGAGCGCAATCTATGTGATAATCCCAAAAAGTTCTGGACGTTCGTTCGTAACAAACGTTGTAATTCTGGTCTGCCAAGGATTATGAAATTTGGAAATGAAACAGCTTCTGATGGTCAAGCAGTGTGTGAACTATTCTCGCACTATTTTGGTTCCGTGTTTGTTAGCAGTATTAAAGCTTCAGCAATTGACCCTTGATGTCCAATATGTGTTCAATTTGTCCGTTATTTTCTGAATTAGACATTTGCACAGCGCTAGGTAGTCTAGATACGCGAAAAGGCGCTGGTCCAGATGGCATACCGGCCATTTTTCTTCAGAAATGCTCTTTCACTTTAGCCCGTCCGATTTGCCTCCTTTACAATAAATCACTTAAATCTGGAATTTTTCCTGACCTTTGGAAAAAAGCACATATCATACCCATATACAAATCTGGTGACAAAAGCGAAGTTAGTAACTACAGGCCTATCTCGATCTTGTCATCTATGGCCAAACTATTTGAGTTGCTGGTTTTTAAAATAATATATAACATGGTAAGCTCTCAAATAATAGCTGAGCAGTACGGATTTGTCAAAGACGTTCAGTGGAATCGAACTTACTTCTTTATACGCATGATATTGCTCGAGCTATGGATGGCAGAGTACAAATGGATGTAATATATACTGACTTTAGCAAAGCCTTTGACAAAGTTATACATGAAATATTGTTTGGAAAGTTGTTGAAGTTAGGTATAATCGGAGACTTATTAAGGTGGATTATTTCTATATTTCAAACAGATCGCAGATAGTGAAAATTAGTGCATACCAATCTAAAGAAGTACTGTTGACGTCTGGCGATCCGCAGGGTTGTGATCTTGGACCTCTCTTCTTTATTATCTACATTAACGATATAAAAGAATGTTTTCGTTATAGTGACCTAAAACTTTACTGTGAAATAGAATTGTTATAGAATTGTTTAAATCTACAGGATGATCTTAATCGCCTTAACACGTATTGTCTAACCAATAAATTGCAATTGAATTATAATAAGTGTTATCACATTCAATTCACTAAGAACAAGTATAATATACACCATGTGTATACATTGAATAATTATCCAATAAAGACTGTCTCCACTATTAAGAATTTGGGGGTGTTGTTTCATTGCAAATTAATAGTTAATGAACATATAAATGCTATTTGTATCAAAGCTTTCAGAATGTTAGGATTCATTGTAAGAACCACACGTGCCTTTCACAGTTTTGAAGCAGTAAAGGTTCTTTACTACTCATATGTTCATAGTATCCTTAATTACGCTTCAATTGTGTGGAATCCGCAATATGCTTATTATTGTGATAGAATTGAGTCCATTCAAAAAAAGTTTTTCAGACATATAAAGTTTAAACATCATCGGACATTTCAGGAGAGTTATTCTCAATTTTGCCATCGTACTGGACTATTACAATTAGAAAATCGTCGTTTTATGGCCGATGCGTGCTTCCTATATAAGTTAATAAATAATTATATTGACTGCCCTAGTGCTCTACAATTAATAAATTTCAATGTGCCCAGGTACCCTACTAGAGTCACACCAACCTTTCGTAAGTTAAAATATAACACTAACACTATGCAAAATTCGCCGGTAGCCCGTATGATTTGCACTTATAACACACGTTATAATAATTTAGACATTTTACACATCTCTTTGTTAGCGTTTCGAAGCTCTATAAAACTAATCGAAACCTATATAGAATAATTTTTAATCTAATATAGTACCAAGCTAAATTGCTATCACACATATTCTTATGTTGCTTGTGTTGCCTATTTATTTATATAATCATATTTATACAAAAACTCTAGTTTAAGTCTACCAAAAAAATTATTTTTTTTTCTTTTTGTTAAATGCGCTTTTATTATTATATTATTTTTTTTTGTCAACTTGTAAACTTTAAGTTCACTATACTTCAGTCAAGTGAGTTATTAAACTTATTAAACTTATGTTTATAGATATTAGTGGATACTTTACTGGGACTTGTCCTGTTTGTATCTCATAGTTTTTAATAAATAAATAAATAAATAAACATAAGAATTAAGAGTATAAAAATCTCATCACTTGTTATATATGAAACCAATTCTATACAACACAAGAATTCTTCTTTTATTTCTTCCAAAATAAAATCAATACATCTAACATAACAAATTAATATGGCGTTTTAGAAATATCGCATGATTCGCCGATTTGTATTGCAAAAAATGTTGATTCCCTTATCTTTTGTATTAATTGGTATTCCACATTCTCTGATAATTTTTCAATTCTTCTTCTTATAGTATCATTAGATAAGGGAATCGATTTGATTTTATCAACAGCAGAGAATCCAAACATCTCTAAACAAACGTCTATTAAAACTGGTTTTATTAAATTTTTCCCTACCGGATCCCCTTTCCAGTTTGCCGTACCGGCCTCGGAAAGTCGTCGCGTAGGAGAATAGCACTGTCGCTAGAACGAGAGAGTTCGGTCTCGGGTTCGCGAAAACCTCGCACTGATACTACGTTGGCTACTACTTCGACTAAACCCTATAGGTCTACCTACCTTTCTTTACAACTCCCTCCCTACTACCCTAACCTATAACCTCCAGTTTAGTGTAGTGCAACGGATGTCCTTTTGTATTGGTAAGTGATAGTAACTAAGTCCTTTATCTGTCGTCACTATATGACAATTTTCAACCTCTATTATACAGTCCATTTACCCTCTCTCGGATTAACCCTATAATTTCATATAGGCGTTAACACCAGTAGTAAATGATTTTTTGGTTTTAGCAATCCAAAAGGCACCTAGGTACAAACATTTTAATAGTGACTTGTTCTGAATAAAATTGTGTTTAAATGTTTTTGTTTGTATTCCTAATTCTTGTTTTTTACGCTCAAAATATTTACGCAGTTTATTTTCCAGCTCGGAATGTTTAGTCTTCAAATGTCGTAACATTTTCGATGATTTCATAGCATCATTCACTAAAACTTCATGGCAAATGATACACATCGGACGTACATCTTCTTCCGTAGATTTGGAACAAAGAATAAAACCATATTTTAAATATTTATGGTTGTAGTGTCCGATTTTTCTTTTTTGCTGGTGGAATTCCTGTTTCGTCGTCATTTTTTTGAGACGTTGAACTGGTATTGAAAAAATTAAATAGCGTGCTTTGTTTACAGTTCATATTTTTTTTATTAGCGCCTATATAAGTATATAACTAATCAATAAACCTACTTTTATATTGGTCCACCAATCCAGTTAAACATACGTATAATTATTATAATAATATTTCGTTTAACAATAACTTAAAAACACCCAAACTATGCAATGATAAAGCTGTACCAGATCACACATCAAATCTATATTTTATAAGTGGCTTAAGTGTCTGTCGCCGATAAAGAGTCAGCCGGCCGGTATCTGCGCGCCTCGCTCGCGCGCACTTGTAAGCATTCCGGAAATTTTTCTTCGGTGCCGTACTAATCATAAATTACATAGAATTAAAATTAGTTTAAGATGTATTTCGTAATTTTGTAAATTAAAATTTAGTTATTATTATTTTTTTTATAAGTAAACTTTTTTCGCGGTTAGAAAAATTGTCGGTCGACTAGTAAAATTTCTCCGCGGAGCACCAGTGGTCCGCCGGACCAGCGGTTGAAAATAGCAAATTTAGACAATTTTACATGCATTAATGTTTTTCTTGTAATCAAACTATATAAGTATTTATCGTTATCTCTTATTAATTTTATGAACTTCAAAAATCTTAATTTATTAAAATTCTTTAAGGAAGATATTGTGTTTTTAAAACTACATAACAGCTTTTAATTATTACGGAAAAAGGATCCTGTTTTGGTTTACAAGTGAATAAATAAATGAAATAAACTTTTTTCATGTACGGTTGAATTTAGGTATTTATAAGAATTTGTTTCTTGAACTGAAAGTCAAATAGCCTTATGGTATAAAATCATCTGTATACTATTATAGTTTCGAGTAAAAAACTAGACCATAAAATGTGACAAACAAACACTAAGATGTCACCTATTAAGTTGCAAACAAATTCTTGTTTAACTGTTTAAATTCTCAGAAAGTTATCTTTAAATTTTCTACGTTGCTATGAACATTTATACAACTCAAACTGTTAAATATTGAACAAAAAAATATTTACGCTAATTTAAACCACTATATAAGTTTACAAAAAATTCGCTACATTTCCTGTAATTTATTCGTGTAACTAGAACTGAATAAAGAAATCACTCACCAGTTCGCACGGCATCTATAAAATTTTTGTAGCAATTAGTATTTACCAATTTATCTGAAGATGACCTTTGTACCATCGCTCAACAATTTCCTTGTACAATTTCAACAACAGTAGCACGTCTTTTACATGTGCTTTAGATTACAAACTTGATTTCCATTTTAAAAGGAACGCTTAAATTTTGTTGTTCACGACAAGGGCACCTTAACATTCCAACTTGAAATGTTTAATAACGAAAACTTTGCAATACTTCATAATTAAAACTTGCAATACTTAATACCAGAAAAACTTTGCAATATTCCATAACTAAAACCTAGACTTGCACGTGATGATGTTATTTCAAAGCTACATCCTATAAACCACTTTAAGGTCGACTAACTTAGTGATGGTTTCTACTACAAAAGACCAAAGGAATTCTTCGGCACCAGGCCACCTGCCTGTTGGAACCCATCTTCAAACAAAAAGTACTCCACCACGCGTCGAAAACTTGTCTAAGTAATTACATGCTCCTATTAAAATAGACTCAGGGCACGAGGTATTTTACTACGCGAACAAACACAGTGAGTCAAATTCTTGCAACAACATATTAGCGAGTAACAAGGAAACAGAAAAGCTACATTAAATGTATAAACACCGATGGAGTTATATATATATATATATATATATATATATATATATTTTGTAGTGGATTTAAAGGGTTAAATTTGGGTGTAAACAATGCAATTTCAAACACCTGTGTAGAGAGAGGAACATAATATTTACGTGCAAAATTTATTTCATCTATTTAATTTAAAGTAACAAGTATTGACATAATTTTATAATTAGGGATTAAAAGTTAATAGGTTCATAAAGAAAATCAGTTTTATAAGCCAATAGAAATTATTAATTAATTTAATTTAGTTTAATTCAACGGGTTATAACGCCAGAACACGCATCAGAGCATGAAAAATCAATAATCCCAAGGCGAAAAGCTTTCTCAACGAATAAACAAACGTCGGTTATATAAAATACTGTGAAATGTAGGCTCCGGGAAGTGTTATTTAAAACGATCGTTAATTGAGCACACCTGCACGTTGGAAAGGTCATCTTCCGTTTATTTGTGAAAATAACGAGGCGAGCTTCAACGAAATATTGTTCAAACCGTCGGTGGTTTCGCATAAACGCTAACAAAAGTTTCTTAATGAGCAGAAGGGATGAACAATCAATAATATGCTTCAGAATGAGACGGGCATAAAAGCGTTCACTTGAGTAGGCACGTATTCGATTCACAAGGAGTCCATGAAGACGCGGGCAGCTGTATCGATTTTCTACAACGCAAGCAAGGTTAGAATGCGACATCAAATATGCATAAGACAGGAATAGAGATATTACAGGCGGAGTTTTAAAACGTTACTGAAATGTATGATTGGTCGAAATAGATAGTTTTAGAACAGACGAGCACGCGACAGGTGTATGCGATAGTTTTGTATGATATAACGTGTTGACGGGGGAATATTTTTGGAAGTTTAAAACGGTTAGACAAAATTTGGAGAAATATTAATTTTGATTAAGTAGTTCGCGTAAAGTGTGGCCAAGGGGCCTAGTTTTATGATATAAATACTTTGGGAGAATTAGGAGAGCCTTTTTAATTTTGCATCGCTTAACAATGTATTATAATCAACTGACAAAGCTTGTGAGTATTAAAAATTTGTAACATTCAGTGAAATAGTATTAGATTATTTGTGGCCTTATAGTTAGTACCGCGAGTATAATAGAGTGTAATTTAAATTTAACTGAGGTCCGCAAATACTTTAACAAGCTCGTAAATTAATAATGCAATAATAAACAAGTATAGTATGCATGGATTTGGAAGTTGGAATTGGTGTTAATTGGTAGCACGCAGCTCAGCTTAAACTGAGTTGTCATCCATAAATAGCTGGTACAGCAGCGTGCATAATCTCGAAGCCGAGTGGTTCAGGGGTATAGAGCTTCTTCGACGGAGATGGACTTTTGACGCTGTTTGTTTTTATATAAACTATTGACGTTATTTGTGATGTGTGAGTGAACTTTGATGGTTATTTTTGATAATTTAACGTATTGAAAAAGATACGTATAACTGACTATTATTATGGTATTTTGAAATATAAAACAAAAGGTGTACGTAAAGTTTATTAAATTTCTTGATAAATTTAAATTTAATTGTTACGAGTACATGGGTTTATAAAGTTTGTAGTCATAGTATGCAAAATGGAAAGCTTATATTAATAAACTGGGTTATCCTGAGCTCACCATACTCTAGTGTGCAGTAATAAATAAAGATAAGGTATTATTTGGGGCCCATTTACTCCTGTTGCATTAAATGTGTTTGAAATTTCAATTTTAAAAACAAGGACTGTACAAAGATAGTATTTATTGAGGTGTAACTAGAGCACCGAACTGTACATAACCATGAATTATTATTTGTAAATAGTGATAAATAAACATTGTATGATTGTTGTATTATTTTGTGATTTTATTGAATGGTGTGTGAACGGTAAAGGGAATGATAGTGAATTTAGGTATCCGAGAGGAGGCACAGCTGAGCTAGCCAGGGAAGCTGCTGAAGAAATTAATTTGATGAAGCAGAATCCGGGTAAGAAAATTTTGTAAAAATATTATAATTTTGAAATTTTTTTTTTTTGACTTGGAGAGGTCTTTAGGCACATTTCACGGCAATAAATATATATATATATATATATATATATATATTGTTTTTTTTTTTTAGAAACACTCAAGCCTAAAACTGTATTTGGATAATCCAAAGTATGCACTACTCTGATAAAAAGGACCACGAAGACTAGATCGCACACACAGTTCAAATATAAAAAGACAAATCAACAAAAAAACACAATCAATAAAGCAACGCGTATCACTAAGTCAATGTTCCGTAAAACGCACGTGCAGGTCGAAACAAGTTCTACTACTTTTATTTCCAACAGAAAAGCAACAAAAAAAACCAATTAGTAGAGCAACGCGCATCACTAAGTCAATGTTCCGTAAAACGCACGACAAGTTCTACTACTTTTATTTCTAACAGAAAAGCAACAAAAAACAATTAGTAGAGTAACGCGCATTGCTAAAACCGTCCGTCAATGACCTTACAACCGCACTTGTGGTCAATCAAACACGTTACCTATAAAGCATACTTTCTTCAAATGCCATCAGAACTACACTGCCAATCTGTTTATCTAAACTAGTTGTTACCATAAACTCTTGTCGACTCATATCTAGACTTGTTTATCCAGATAAGGAACAAAATTTATATTTACGGCAAGACAAGAACGATGCAATCTGTAATTAATTACACGATGCGTTCGCCTAAGGAGTTAATAAATATTAAATATAGAGATAGTAATTTGTAAAAATGTATTTATGAATTAAGTATAGCGTAAAATGTTAAAACTATAAAAATGCCCGTTACAAATTGTACTGTTAGATGGTATTTTAAAATTTAATAGATATGTATACACTGCACTTAAATTATTGATATCAGTTTTCGTGTTCATACTTGTCGGATTATTGTAAATGTAACACTTTTCCAAAAAGGTTCTCTTATTGTAATTTGGTTCAATGGTCAACATTTTTGTATTTGTAAAATCTGGTCTATGATCTTTTGTGTTGGAGTGAATGGTCAGAGCACATGCCTTGGGTTTTGCTCTGATATCACTTTTATGTTGCGTTATTCTTTGTCGTAGTTGTTGGGAAGTCTGTCCGATGTACGATTCTGTGCAGTCTAAACATTTATTTTAATATATTGCGTATCTTTGTTTTTCTGCTGGGGTCCTATCTTTGACTTTTGAGAAAAGTAGATTTATTTTTTGTGAATTAGTAACGGCAATTTTGATGTTTAGTTTTTCAAATTTTTTTTAATTCTGAGGTTAAATGGGTGAAATAGGGCAATGATTTGTAGGTGGTGTTGATGTCAGATGGTTTGTGATTGGGTATATCCTTGTTATTGTTCGTTGGGGTTTTGTACAGTAACGAGTAGATTAATTTTGTAGGATAATTTTTGTTTTTAAGTAAAAAGTATAAATTGTTCAAATTTTTTTGGTACAGAGTGGGATGACAAATGTGTTTAATTCTGTTTTTTAGGTTTAAAATAAGATTAATTTTCATACTGAAGGGATGATAAGAGTGAAAATTTAAATATCAGCCGGAATCTGTGGGTTTATGATACCAATCGAGTATTATATTTTGGTCTTTTCTTATAACTAATGTGTCTAGTAAGGGAACAGCGTTGTTTTCTTCGGTTTCAATAGTGAACTGTATATAGTGATTGAATTTATTAAAAATATCGAGAGTGGTGTTTATTTCATCACAATCGCTATCAGTTTTAAGTCCTGCGGGAATGGGCGGTTTCACTTTATTTTAATTTTGTAGCTCAATTGATTCATTCGGTTCTTTTACGTTAATTAGAATATCTGATTTAGTTTTGTTTTGCTTTTCTTATTAGCCGAGTTAAAAGTTTTGATTTAATACCTGCTGTTTTATTTTGTGCATTGTAGGTGAAACAGTGACTGATTTAGTGTGGGATTCATCATGCACATGTTTTTGTAATATTCTTGTCTATTCTTGTCTATTTTTTGCTTTTTTTTATGTTTTGTAAATTAAGTTATATCATGCCTCAAAGTAAATATATGTCAAGTTTAAATTACGTCCTACTCCAAACTTTAGACGATACCCTCTGTTTACACTTAGTTCTTGGAGTCCAATCTTGCGACCCATTCTGCAAACTCCTGCAGGGCTAACTAGAACGCATTCTGGTTAGCAACGTTTTTTTCAAGAAGTGTTATGGTATTTCCCAAAATAATACGCCGATTTCGGTATTTTTGCTGTAGTATTTCTTGTGTCGAAAAGTTTTGTCAATTCTACATCCTTCTGCAATCCATGACGAACTTACGATACAACAAGTCAGAAATTTAATTAATTACCTTTTAGTAATACATGAGAAAAAATTTGACTGTTATGGTATTACAAGAATCAAACATGCAATGGTGTTTTTTGGATTTATAGACTATACCAATCAAATTATCTAGAACAACAGAACAACAGAGACTACTACCGATATTAACTCATTTCTACAAACAGTTTCATAAATATAGAAGGTTATATAAATACACAAATTGTGTTCTTCACTACTAAGATCTAACACAGCGCCAAATTTACGTGGATTTATTATACCTGACACAACCACCATACGCTTAAGAGTCGATTCATTTGAATTTCTAACAATATCAATTCATCACTTAATTCGCTTGGTTCAATGTGTGCTTGTTTTCTATTGACCGAACTTGAAATAATTTTCATTACATTGTCTTCTTTATAAAAAAAAAGGTATACGCAGAGTTCATGTAAACCGATCGTGAAGACAAACAACAAAATTAAAATAAGAATTAATTCTAATATTAGCTTTTGGGTCTGCAACAGCTTAAACAGATGCTTCATAATCATGTGTTTCCTCTTAAAGTACTTACCACATTCGGAACGGAAAAGTTTTGATTACTACTCGTACGCTAATTTAGCAAAAACTGCGTCCTATTCTTCAAGATTGTCATCTTTTTTTATTGCTAACGTAGATAACTCTATCATTCGAACAATCACAGAAATTATTTAACAAGTTTGAACACCGTTCTGAAAGAACTTACATCTTATATCTAAAATACTACAACTAGTAGAATGTCTTGTGCGTTTCAGCTAGCTGTAGAACCGAACCATAGGTTTAACCAAATTAGTGAGGTCTTTAGTGATGAACCAGACTAAGACGTAGGCAGCTCTTTCATTAGTTTGAGTGGCAGAGACTATTGGAGACACACTACTGCAATGTGGAAGGCAACATGAAACTACCACATTACCTCCCAAGTACGCAGCGTACCAAAAACGTTTTAAAAAGATGAAATACTCTGAGTTTAAGATTCCGGAGTTCAAATAATACTTCATTCGGCTCTTCGAAGGTGATTACTTTGGAGGATGTTATCGGCAAGCTCAATAAAAGGAAAAAAAGAACCGGAAATATGTTTCGAGTCTGGGCGTGCAGTGGTAGAAGCATGAAACAAGTAGATAAGCTCGAAAATTTGAAAATTGAAATGGATAGACATAGAAGTTAGCGAAATTTAATGGCCAAAGGTGAGGGATTTTTGGAGGGAAAACTTTAGTGTAATTCAGACAATTCGGAAGAAGATAATTGGGATGTGGAGATAGTTATGCAGAAAAAGATGGGACATTGTGTAGAAAATTACTTGCAGAAGAACAAAAGAGTTCTCTTGATTCGAGTAGAATCTAAACCGGTAAATAGTGCATTAATGCAAGTCGACATGCCCGCCTTTAGCTACAGTGAGGAAGAGGTAGAAGCAACTACAAAGATATCGAAAACATACTAAGATTTGTAAAAGTGTGTGACAACTTAATAACTACTAGATTTTAATGCAGTGATAGGTGAGGATAGGAACGGAGCGGTATTAGGGTTATTTGACTTGGACACGCGGTACAACAGGAGACATAGGCAGGTAGAATTTAGCGACAAAAAAATTAACTATCACAAATATTTTATTTCATTATCATGCTAAAAAACGATACACGTGGAAAATGCTACGAGGTGTAAAAAGATATCAGATATATTACATTTTTTTAGAAAACGGCTAAAAAATCAAGTAAAAGACTATAGACGTTACCCAGAAGCAGATATAACCACTGACCACAATATAATCATTATGAAACCTGAACTTAAATTTAAAAATTTGAAAATAAGAACGGAAAATACAATATGACTTTAAGAAACTAAGAGGTAAAGATACCCACAAAGGATTTGAGAAAATGTCAAACGATTTGCTGAAAAACTTCGGGAAAATTTCAGATACCAAGAAAATGGAAACAGAATGCAATAATCCATTTTAAACATTTCGACCAGAGCTATCCTGGGGTTTAAACTAAAGGAAAATAAGGAATCATGGGTGATGAAGGATATTCTGAATTTATTAAAAGAAAAATAAAAACTATAAAACGCAGGAAAGCAAAAGAACAATGAATAGCGGAAGAGTGTAACGAAATACACATTAAAATGGAAGATGGAAAGACAGACGAAGAAAAAACTAATTAAAATAAATTTTAAGTATATAGGGCACTATAGCAAAAATATACGTGGCACGTGAGGAGACATTGTTATAGAAAATGTAGAAAAATAGAACAGACAGCAAGAATATATAGAAAGATTACACAGGACAGGATCTACAAGAAATAAACGACTTAGGTTAAGTTGTAAAGAATTATTTAATCAAACTGCATATATTTTAATAATACTACGCATTGTTAAAAAGATTGAAAAAGTAATAAAACTTGCTGTCTTAACTGAGATTGCAGGTTGATATGTCATTTTTTGCCTTCAACATTATGAAGCTCGTCCGAACTTGGTTAATTGGTGGCTGATAGCATATACTCGGGAGCGTCGCAAAACAATCGACCTAGTGAATTTTAATTAATAGGTAACGCTTCGCGAGGTGTTAAGATTACAAAAACCGTATGCTAAACTTATTGTTAGATATAAATTAATAAGGACTTTAAATTAAATACTAATATTTAAGCTACTGAGTAAAATTATGGTATCAATGAAAGCGCTAGTATTTTGAAGATGCTTCCCAATTTACAACAAAAAGAAAATACACAATTCAATGTAATAGAATAAAAAAAGCAATGTATTAACAATTGATATCCATTCGATAACTAATTAAAAATTTATCTGATTCACTTGTAAGAAAATTAAAGTTTCCACCTTGTACTGGTCCTTATTCGACAAAAAATGTTTGTAAAAAAATTTCAGGTTACAGGACGAGATCACTCACGTTCGTTGCTAGAAATTGATTAGAATCGCGTTCTTGTTTATTTATGTCTATCCCGAACCAGTTTCCTCCAAAAGTATAATTCTGGATCTTTTTGTAAAAAATCTTCTGCACAACTTCTGCTAGTACTGGTTTTCGCTAGACCAAGGTTTCAAATATTTTACAATGTACAGAGTAAATCATTTGCTGGTTTTACTTTTAATTTTTCTATTTTATACTGGACACCCGAAAAACACTCAATTATTGTACTTGAATTGAACTAAATATAAATAAATGCAGTAATAAAACTCAAAAACTACTTCCCCGATCCTCTCTGCTTTCACTATACCTGGATTAAAACAACTACTAAACGGATAAACCTTCTCAGTATCTTGCTACTTTGAATATTAAAATTACCGTGGTCCGTCAAGTTGCCCCCCACCACCCCCGTGGACGGATTTGCTACAAAACCTAGGACAGATTTGCTTATGGCTAGCACTAGATAGCACCAAAGTTGTAGAGCTAGCACCAAAGCTGTTTCAGAAATATGGCCAATTATATTCGGGGGCTAACTTGACGCTAGCCCCCCTCCCCAGTGTTCGGATTTGCTCCAAAATCTAGCACCATGTAACTTAAAGCTAGCACCAGCTAGCACCCAAGTAAGGAAGCTACCACTTTAAAACAAGGTGGCGGCGAATTTTAAAAAATTTTTTGCCAGCCCCCAGTTGTCCGAATTGCTCCAAAATCTAGCACTTCTTTGCTAACAACTAGCACCAGCTAACACCAAAGTTGTCGAGCTAGCACCAAAATCGCATCAGAAATATGACCAATTATATGAGGGAGGGGGCAACTTGACGCTAGTTCTTCCCGTGCTCCAATTTGCTCCAAAACCTAGCACAATGTAGCTTAGAGCTAGTACCAGCTAGCACCCAAGTAAGAAAGCTAGCACCTTAAAACAAGATGGCGGCGATTTTTAAAAGGAATTTTGCCAGCCCCCGTTGTTGGATTGCTTCAAAATCTAGCACCTTTTTGCATATAGCTAGCACCAAAGTTGTAGAGCTAGCACCAGCGATTTCAGAAATATGGCCAACTATATTCAGAGGGGCGGTGGGCTAGCGTCAAGTTAGCCCCTTTACCCGAATATAATTGGCGATATTTCTGAAATAGCTTCAACGGTAGCTCTACAACTTTGATGCTAGCTGGTGCTAGTTATAAGCAAAGAGGTGCTAAATTTTGGAACAAATCGGACAAGTGGGTGGCTGCCAAAATTTTTTAAACAATCACCACTATTTTTATGGTGCTAGCTTTTATACTTGGGTGCTAGCTGGTGCTAGATCTAAGCTACATGGTGCTAGGTTTTGGAGCAAATCGAAACACTGGGAGACTAGCGTCAAGTTGGACCCCCCCCCCAAACAGCTTTGGTGCTAGCTTTACATTTTGGTGTTAGCTGGTGCTATCTATAAGCAAAGAGGTCCTAGATTTTGGAGCAAATCTGACAACTGGAGAGGAGTGGCAAAATTGTTTTCAAAAATCGCTGCCATTTTGTTTTTAAAGTGTTAGCTGGTGCTAGCTCTGAGCTACATGGTGCTAGGTTTTGGAGTAAATCGGAACACAGGGGAGGCTAGCGTCAAGTTGCTCCTCTCCGAATATAATTGACCATATTTCTGAAACAGCTTTGGTGCTAGCTCTACAACTTTGGTGCTAGCTAGTGCTAGCTATAAGCAAATAGGTGCTAGCTAGTGCTAGCTATAAGCAAATAGGTGCTGATAAAATGAGAAAACTAATAGCACCTTGACAAATATAAATTCAGAAAGCAATAAAAGAAGTGTTAGGGAAAACAACTAAAATACCAAGAAGACAAGTAATGAAATAATAACGAAATATGTGCGATCGTAATCATAGAGCAAATGGGTAGAACTTTGCATACTAAATGACTAGCAACATCGTACACAAGGTATCCCTTCTTATTTACGAAGTTGTAAAAATATCACTGTTTGGGTAAAACAAAAGCAAACACAAGATATGCAGTTGTAGTTTTATAAATTCTATCATATTTGTAGACTTGAATCGATAGGTCACATACACCGCCAATGTATTGTAAAGCTCATATCTTCGAGGACGCTTTCGTTAAATTTACGGTTCATATATTTTAAATGGTGCTGGTAATAATAAAAATAACTCCTTTAAATCTCAAGCATTTGGCAGCCCTAAAATTTGTCCGCAAGCGTGATCAGCACGCATTTACCTGTCGTTGGACAGGCCTGAAACTAAGATTGTTTTATTGAAAGCGACTGTAACTTCAGAATTTTTTGAGTTATCATTTCAGCAGGCACAAGATCCGAAAAGATACAGCTACATCTAACTGTTATAAAATACGAAGACTTTGGAAGAATTCAAAATAATGCGTGACCTACTTAAATCCAAGCAGAATTGCACACACAATCATTAGTAAACCAAATGCGTTCCTTATTATATGCACCTTCGTATAGTTGTCAGTAATTTATGACTCGCATCCTTAGAATAGCAGAGGGTTGAGAAATGAATGATCCTTACACCGCTGACATTTCTTTGGGTTTTAGCCACACTCCAAAACTCTTACAATCCAAATTGTGCGGTTCTACCGGTTTATTAGAAAAGCATAAACGTATTCACAAAAGCAAGCATTTTCGCAATACAACCGTGGTTTTGCAAACTAATATACAACAACCCTTTCCTTTTAGTAAAATTTAGGTCATCATTTATAACGGACTATAAATTACTTTCTTTTGTGCCGAGAAAGCAATTTTACTCTACTTGAAAGCAGCTTACTTTAAATAGGATTCACCCTTATTGTATATTTTAGTTCAGGCAGTATCGAAACAAATTAAAACCACGCTGTCGGGCTCCGTTGATTATCAAGAACCGTGCATTTTTCTCACGAGTGTGAGGGTTGCTCGCGGATCTGTATTTAGGTTGATGCTGATGCCCGACCAGCACTGCCGGCTGCGAGAGAACCATGATTAATGATAATGTGTCAGTCCGTTCCTAACCGTGGAGCTTTAGACATGTCTCCGGGACCCTTTCGGTGAGTCGTTTTCCCCTGCGCCGTCCCTGAATTGTGCCACTTCTATACACACGATATTTAGATTTGTATAAAAGTCTTTCGGCTTACTGTTTTGAGCTTGAAAGATTACGAACAAAGGTTCTTAGAGAAATTCTCGTGTTAACTGTATTTATCGAATGGGTATAATTATTTATACGCTCACGCAAGCAAATGTTACAAAATGACGGGTCGTTTTTATCAGTTTGATGGTAGCAATATATTTTCTTAGTCTAATTTGTAAAAATTCTATAGTTAATACATCTAATATATTTGTAGTAGGTACTCTAAGAATCAGTTGACTTTGTCTTATCAAAATTGCACTTTATATGTTGCAGAAATGTAATTTACTGGAAGCCCAGAAAAACTTGGTTTGTGGTTAGTTCAGGAATTCATACTTAATACAAAGTTTAATTATAGATAGCCCTACTAATTTCCTTATTCTTTACAACCTGCTAGGAAGATGCAAACTCAAAAGCTTAAAAAATTTAAGCAGCTTTGACAATTCTTGTCACATAGAATCTTTCGCATCTTTCAGAAAGTAAGAACAAAAGCATCCAAGTCCTTTCTGTAAGATTTTTTAATTAAAAACAAAATACAAAATAAAGATGCCAATCAAACTTAGTTCATTTTGGCTATTTGTTGGTACGAAATCTTATCGTAAAAATTTTTGAAAGAACGTTTGGATAATGTTTACAACCTCTTCATTGAGCTCAGCACCAATTTCAAAATTAAAATACTACGGCTACTGTAGCTAAAAAATAATTAAGTAAGGTCACTATGATTTTTTTTCATTAGGTCTTCAGTCCTGGAACTGGTTAGACGTATACCTCCATTGTTTTCTATTCTGAGCTAATCTACACATTTCCTTGAAATGACCTCCCCCTTCCCCCACAGCCTACGTCTTTCACTATCTGCGTGCAATAGTCTGATTTTGGTCTACCTCTATCTCTCTTTTTTCCTATATCCATTTCTATAGGAAATCAATGTCGTGTTCTTAGTGCGTTAGTTGTGTCGTCTTTGCCACATGCATTCATATTCAGTAGTGATTCTGGCAAGGTGTTTGGATTAATAGCTGATTTTAGGAATAATTCGTGGCATGTGCAAGACGATGTGAAAGTATTGTCCCATATGTGGGTTCATCATCACTGCCCCTAAAATATGGTGACTGTTTACTCAATCTGGATGATTTGTCTGTTGATCAGCGGTCACAAGCAAGGCCGCCCACAGAATAATTTGTAGAGGGGTCAAGACTACTTTCAAAAATATTAGTTATGTTACACAAAGGATGAACACTGTTAATGCAACCCCGTTACCGGACGTATTGGAAAGTAATGTGAGGCATAAAATCTTATTTCCTTAGAGTAGCTCAAAAGCAGTTAGGACCATCGATAATGCAGCGTTTTTTAATATTATAGTTGAAATCACGAAAGAATGCATTCACGCCATAGGTTACTGAATTTAAAAGCGATATACATTAAAAGTATGTCGGTGTTTAATTCAGAAACCTATGACGCGGCGAATGCATTCTTTCGAGATTTCGGCTATAGTATTTGAAATTGAAAGAAAAACGTAGGATTGATAGTTTCTTAATAAATGCAGCATTCTGTAATTAATCGAATTTTTATAAAGTGTAAAGTTACTTACCAATCTGGTAAATTGCTGGTGCAGCAGGCTATCAATTCTTTTGGCTTGATGATGCACAGGGTAGCAAATGGAAAAGATTGGATTTTACATTAACACACACTAATGGAAAATTGAATGGGCTTATTTCAATACATGTAATAAGCCGCCCGTAAGAAAATGTAAAAATACAGACACGACACAACCATATTTAACGGAAACAGAAAAGCCACATTGTCAATCAAATGGCCACAAACCACAGATATTAATTAATAGTAAATAAATATCCGACCGGCACTTTAAATAGTGTCTTTAATATTTGTTGCACAAACAAACATGACTAAGAACTAAGAAGGGTACAACATACTATTATAACTGGCACTGCTGAATAGGACTGTTCTCGCGTTTTATTAATCATCATCATTTTTAAATAAAAATATCAATCTTCTTCGGTCTTGACCAAATCTATTTAGGACTTCATTTATAAATGCTTGTTTCTCCCTACCTACCATGTCCTTATGTACTCTAAGCATGCATAAACCTGATAATCTATCCTGACATGCTTGATCTAAGCCACGATTTTACCCGCTTTAGCGTACCAAATGACCTTTCTATTGTTACAGTAGTTGGAGGTAATGCCAAAAAAATATTCAGCGCAGTTTTGATGGCCGGAAAAAGAAACTTCATTATCAAGCAAATGTACAAAGTCTGTATCTTGTTGAATCTCTCTATTTTCCAAAGTTCAACCCACGTTTGCAACTGTTCTGAAAAGTTATCAATGTTGTAACTTCTGGCTATTTCTTCTTTTTATTTAACAATGCTGTTTTATATTGTTGTCTTTTAAGTTATTTGGATGTAATCCAGAGAGTAAAAAGGAAGTCGTAGCATCTTCAGAAAACCTTGTGGAAATAGACTGTATAACAGAATCCAAATAAGGAATAAAAAGGCTTACCCGAAAGTAATCTTCAACACTACTCATATGATAATTAGATCTATGAGTTTGTCTTGGTGCAATACGTGGTAATGTAATTTCCAATCCAAAACCATGGGCATGTTCAACACTTTTTTTTATAAACCTCTTTAAAATATTGTTCAGGATCACTACAGTGTGTCTTAAAAGGTTTGAGTAATTCATCTATGTGCTGTTTAACGGAAAATAAGTTTATACTTTTAGACTGCAGTGCATTACAAACAGGTTCCAATTTGCTAGAATATTTGGCATAATATGCAGACAAAGAATAAATTTCGACGAAGAAACGCAATTTAAAAGTTGACTGACCCTATTTCTTGTCTGAGCATTTATTTCACGGTTATGAGCTAAATTTTCCAGAGCGTTCATAGCATCTGCAAAATGTTCCGCAAACAACCTCATTGATTTATATTTGGCGGACCAGCGTGTTTCACATAATAGTGGAATATTAGAAACATATCTACGTCTTAATGGACTATCTCGAAAAAGAAAGTAATTACTTCTTTAATGGTACCTATTGAATTTTGAATATCCGGAATCTTGTTCAAATCATTTATAAATTATTTATAAATTTAATCTATGGGACGCGCAGTGAAAATATATCGCTTTTGGATATTTATTTTTAATAAGTTTTGGACTCCTGCTCATGACCTGCCATCGTCGAGCAACCATCAAACCCTAATCCAACTAATTTATCCATACAAAGACCATATTATTACAAGCGTTTAAAATTGCAGCAGTTATACCTTCTGCGTTCATCGATGTAAAGACTACAAAGCCTAAAAATTCTTCTCTGACCGAATTGTCATTACTAACAAATCTTACTCCAAGTGATAACTGTTCTACCCCAGGAATATCTGCACTTTCGTCAGCCAGAATTGAAAATGCTTCACTCAAATTCACATCTTTCACAATATTTTTCCCTAATTAATGTTCCACAAATTGAAATTATTTGATTTTGAGTTCTGTGAGAGGTGTATTTTGAGTTCTTCTTGCAAAACTTTAAGTGCTGGTTTAGAATGTGATCCCCACTTTCTATTCTGAATTGTAAAAGATCCTCAAAATTACCTTTTTTATCACCTCGTAATGGCAAATCATGCATACCACAAAAAATGACGGTGGATATTATTGGTATAAGTTTTTTGCGATTTGATTCAGTCAAATCCCGCTCAGCTTCATTTATTTGAAAGGTAATTGTTAGACGTTTTCCTTCAATAATTTTTGTAAAACTAGAAGCTTTTATAGTTGAATCACGATGCCATTCGGTTGTAACATGTGCTTTTGCAGAAGCGATAAAGTCATGATATTTTGTGAAGGGCTTCAAAATGAAAGAACCAATAACCCCTTTTTTAACAGTTGGCCGAAAAACTACGCAATATTTGCAAAGTGCGCCTTTGAGTTTTGGAGAATACGCAAGCCAATCGTATTGTTGAAGCCAGTCATATCTAAAAGCACGTCTTCTTTCTTCGGAATCGTTCTTGAAATTATATTTAGGATCTGGTTTGTAAGGATTTGTTAATAATGAAAAGCGAACATCGTCGGAAAGTGTTTCATTCGAGTTAACAAAATTGCCCAAATCGAGCATGTACTCATTCTTATCAGTTGAAAGATTGGTGTCATATTCACATGTGAGAGATTTTAAAGTATTAGGTGACGAACTACCAGCTTTATTTAGATCATTGACACTATTATGTACTATACTGTTACACTCAAAATAGCATTAGCACCAGCACCACTACTACTACAGCCTATGCTAGATGATTCTTTTAGTTCATTTCGTTTGAAAAATTTTCTAATATCCATTGTTAGTATTGTTACTGATCTTAGATCTGAATTTCTGAAAAAATAACACGCTTTACTTTTCTGATACTTCAAAAGAAGAGATTTGTTAATCAAATAGACTTTAAAGAAAAAATAAGAATCTCCCAATTGCAAATAAATATTATTTTTAAATATGTATTCTCACGCATTAGGTACATCAGTACTTACTGCTATCCTATCCGTAACTAAACTGTAACTGCAATCTTCGGCCTTCTTTAAAACAAAACCAGTAACTACACTACTTATCAACACTGATAACAATAATTACAAGGAAAATGACCAATCATTATCTATCAACATACACGTCTTCTACTAATTCAACAGTCAGATAAAGTTTCCTAAGTCACAAATTAAAAGTACACCGCATTCGAAAAACACTGAATACAAACTGAAGTCACTGAAGATATAGACGTACTTTACTGTTATAGATAAAGAATATATTTTTTCTCAGAATAGAACACAATGAGACATTTGTAGAACATTCCAAAGTTTTAGTTGTAGGGTACCTGAACCTGTACAATAAGAAAGAAACCATTATGAAAGCCTTTATTTATATTTCGTTTGAATAAAAACTTTCAGGGTAAAGATATTTAGATATTAAAGAATGAAAATAACAGTTTTGTTATAGGCGGTTAGGGTTACTATTGTAAGGTAATCGCATTAATTCGTATTTCCTGCTTAAAATGACATACAAAGTCGGTCTATTTATAGTTAGACAATAGGCATACCTGTAGTGTAATCTCAACATTTAGGTTTACTTTATTTTTAAACAATAGTATAACCGATAGTGAAATCGTAATCTTCTTCAATCTCTAGTGAAGGTACACTTCGTGTTGCGATTTCTAACGGAAAAAAAACCAAAGGAACATATTCAGGGGGGGGGGGCAGGCGACCTCCATTGATCCCCTTTGTGGGCGGCCTTGGTCACAAGCGCAAGCTGCCATTGATTCATTTCAGGAAATTTCTAGTGCCGATAAATTGGAACGTACAAATATGATTGAGATGGATATCGATACAGGCGATGCAAAACCCTTCAGTAAGAGACCTTATGTTATGTCTCCCTATATTAGTAAAGCGTTGGATAAAGAGTTAGATGAAA
>JARFIW010000377.1:0-47249 GCA_036346225.1 Platerodrilus igneus | reverse complement strand
CAAAAGAAATTAAATTAACAAATTTCAACTGGCTCGAATATGATTGTGACGATTAGAATGTAACAGTAGATATTAAATTTGGGTATACATGTATAAATTTGGGTTGGATCCAAAAATACAAAAATAAATAAAGCTTAACTTTTAACAAAGTCTTTTTATGTTAAATTTTAAATTTAAATTATTTTTTAAAAGTCTTATTCTTCACTAACATTGTTAGAATACATTATCAATATTACCAATTATTAACAATATTCAACAAAGATAACAAAATTAAATAGAGTAAATGTATAACCTTTTAAAATTTCAATGATATAAAAACAAAAGAAGGAGTTTTGTTTATGAATAAAAATAAGTATTTTAATATAGGTATTGATCCATCGGGAATTGGAGTAACAGGAGTAGTTATAAAAAGTTTTAATTCAACTTATCCTATTATGTGACATGTCCAATTGAATGCAACTAATCCTGTTGAGGCTTTTAAATGTATAATCGCTTGAATTGAGCAAAAAACTAGTGATTTTTATTATAAAAATTTTGAAATTAAAAATGTTGCTATTAAAGTTGTACATCCAAGCATTAAAAAATATTTAGATTTTAAGGCCACACATGAATTAATTGGAATGTTAAGACTTCATTATAAAGAAAAATTTTGTGGACACTTTCCTAGTCATAAAAATAAAACCGAAGTATTAGAGTTAAAAAACGTTATAAAGGAAAAAGGAGATCACTGAATTGATGCACTTGCAATTTTGCATGCACACTTAAAAGAAGAAGGGTTAAGTTTAAAAGTGGAAAAATATAATTGAAAGGTAGTGGATTATGGCAATAAAGAAAACAAAAATAAATAAAGAAAAATTAATACTAAAGCCAAACATTACTGAGCCCAAATTTGTCGCATTAGATTTTTTATTTCATTTTTGGAATAAAATTATAATGATAAAAGGAGGCTTTTTTATGGCGAAATTTAGCAAGCAAGATAAAATTGATATTATAAATTATTATAAAAAGGGTTATAAGACTAGACAGATTTCAAACATCTATTCGGTTGCCGCTAGTGCAATAGAATACGTTAGAGACCAATATTTAATTAAAGGAGAATACTCTTTAAAATCAACAAGGGAAAAATATGAAGTAAAAAATAAAACATTAGATGAACAGTTAAAACTGTTAGAAAAAGAAAACGAGGAATTAAAAGAGGTGATAGAACATCAAAAAAAGTTCAAAACCTTTGTTGATTCAGCAAGGAAGAAAAAATTAACATAATAATTCAATATATAGAAGAACATTTACCAAATGTTAAAAATGAAATAGTAGCTAAAATTTTTTCAATTGGTGTAAGGACTATTCAAAGATATAAAAAAGTATATAAGCAAAAAGTGCATTTATGTCATGATTTACCAGGTAATTTATGTAAAAAGATGGTTATCTTCAACACGACTAGAAAAGGAAGAATTAATGGGTATAGAAGATTTAAATATGCTTTTTTAAGCGACTATAAAGGGGTTTATGACTCTTATATTGAAGATTGATCTAAAAAACGAATGAGAAATTGAATGAAAGACCATAATATAAAGGGTAAAAAAAGAAGAAATGTAGGATATATAAAGGACCAGAGAAATACTAAAAAAATGGACTTATGAAATGGACAAAGTAAATGATAAAGATACATCAAACAACAGAGTTATATCTATGGATATCAAGTCTGTAAATACTCTTGAAGGTAAAGTTTACGCTAATTGAGTTATTGATCATGAATCAAGAGCATTGATTGGGTCAGCATATAGTACAAATATGACATATTTAGATTTAGTAGAACCGAGCATTTTGCAAGCGATTGAAAACTTGAAAAAAATTAACCAAGACCTTTCATTAACTATTTGACACACAGATAATGGAAAACAATATTATGATCAACTTTTTGTTAAATTAGCTGAGGAATTTAGCTTTATTTTAAGTAAAAAAAGACCAAATCATTTTGGGGGTAATGCCTTATCTGAAAATGCATTTTATCATTTATCTGTTGAATGGATAGAAGATAAAGTCTATGCAACAGTCGCTGAAGCAATTGAAGATTTAAAAAAATATGAAGAATTTTATAATTATCAAAGAATTCACTCAAAATGAAATGATGCTCCAATGAATCATTATGGTCAGAAAAAATAGTCCTGGTCAACTTTAGTGAGTAGAAATTAAAAATTCACTTTAAAATTATTAATGATAGTTCTAGTAAAAAAATTGTGTTCTTTTTTGATTATGCTCAACTAGAAAATTATTAAATCATTTAAAAAATGGTTGATAGAAATATAATCATTGTTATAAATGGGAATTTTTTAATATTACAAGCTTTTGTTAAGCATAATTTGTAAATTTATTTCCGTGGTCTGAATGAATTATTATTATTTTATTCAGACTTTTTATTTTGTTAATATATCTTTTAGTTTTTCTTAAAGCATATAGATCACAAGATATTGAGTTTGTCTATAACAAATAGAATATGCAACTATTTCTTTGACAAAAGCATCAATTATTGTGCAAATATAAATTTTGAAGCCAAACAATTTAAATTCAGCAATATCTACATACAAACATTGAAATTTTTCTGTAAATTTATCAAATTCATGATTAATCAAATCTGGATAAGTATTAATAGGGTTGAATTCACCTTTCTTTCAGCTTTTTCATTTCATTTTTAACATAATATGCATATAAAATGTATTTTTGTTTTAACCTTTTTATTTTACCTTCTGACATGTGTTGATTGTTAATATCTAATTCCTCTTGTGGTGATAGTCAACTCAAGCAATTTTATTTTTAGCACATAAACTTCCTAAGAATTGAATATCTTATTCATCTCTCTTTTTGGTTTAACAACTTTTCTAGATTTTCATATTTATCTCAATAATTTTTTAAATTCAGTTCATTAAGAGAATAATGCAGTTTTGCACCATCTATTTTATTTAATGCTTGATTTTGTCTTATTTAAGTTAGTTTTTAGAAATTTCCCTTTAATCCACTATTTCTACAGTTGCTGCTTTTTAGAATTTTATACTGAATTTATTTATCAGCTTTCTTTACCTCTCAGCATTAGAATTTTTATCACTACCACATTTACGTTACCAAGTACCTATTTTCCAATAGGTACTTCAAACTTTATTGAAGTCTAAGTGGGTTATATCTAGCAATTGTTCTTTTTTATATTAATATTTACCAAATAATTAGTTTATTTTAATTACAGCTACTTCTTTCTGCCACCGGTGGGCGAAGCCCGCCGCCGGGCCACTCTTTCTACCTCCCCCGAAGGGGAGGTAGAAAGAGTGGCCCTCATATTTATTGTGTAATATTTGTAAATCAAATCACTTACTAAAGTTACCTGTGCCTAAAAGTTGTCCAAATGATTCAACTCTATAAAACTTCATTTCATTTCTAAAAATACAAAACATTAATTTTTGTGATTCTTTTTAGTGCTCAAAATTATATAATTAGTACGACAAATTTGGGCTCATTAACAAACAAATTTTTTTTAAAATAACCTCTTGACTTTTTAAAAAAAGCTGCTAGGTATTAATATTAGGAGGAAAAAAATGATAAGCAAATTTATAAAAATAAATTAAAAAAGTAAGTAATCAATGAATAAGAATAAACTAAAAGCAATTATGATTTTGAAAAATCTAATGAAGATAGAATTGAAGTTAAAAATAAAATTGACAAAACATTGTTAGAATAAATAAATTTTAGAAATTAAAGAAATTTAAACAAAGTAAATACAATTAATGAACAAGGATACAAAATATGCCTAGAAAAATTCAACCATATCCAATTGTCACGTATGCTAAAAAAATAACCTATAGAAATCCTGAAAATAATAACAATAAAAAAAATAGTTTTTGAAGTATGTTTTTTAAAATATTTTTAGTGCAAATTTTAGCAGTAGTCGCAGGAAGTGTAACTGCAGGAGCCGGAACTATTTTGGTTCAAGGTTTGGGGTTTTCGCAATTGGGAATTGCTACAACTAGTATGTTGATTCAATCGGGGATTAATTTTGGGATTAATACGACATTTGACAGCATAATGGGAATTAATTCTACTCAATCAATGTTATTTAATTTGATGTTTTCTATCACTGATATTGGAAGATTTGGAAGGGCTATAAAATATGATAAGTTACTTAAAATTTTAAATCAAGAAAAAATATTATCAAGAATTGGAATTACAAATAAAATTAAAAATTTTTATCAAATTAAAGAAGTTTTAAAGTATAAAGATGTAATTATTAAATCGATGAATTCAAATGTCAAAAGTGGAATTAAAAAAAGTTTTAAAAAATCAATAACCGATGTAGAAATTTTGCAAACTATTTTAGAAATTTCTACAGTTGAATTAAAGAGAAATATTAAACGTCTATCTCAAAATGAACTGAAAGCTTTTTTAGAAGTTGAAAAACTACTTTATAAAATTAATCCGAAGCTATTGCCGAATCTAAAAAACATTGATATTGCTAGATATAACAATAGTTTTAAAAACCAAGCAAAAATTAATATTCAAGATTTTTTGAAATTAGATGGAGAAGATGCTTTTAAAATATTGACAATGTTTGATCCTAAAAAGGGAATTGGTAATGTCGCTTTAACTCAAATTAATCGTTTAAGAATTCAATCAAAATTTCACCAAACTTTATTTGAAAATTTCATATCAATTTATAAAACATCTAAAAAAACTTTAAAAAAAATAAATCCATTTACGTACTTAAATGAAATTGTTAATAAAATGATGGGACCTATTAATAAGGTAATGGAAAAGATCTCAATTAAAGTAAATAATTATTTACCAAAAATTGAAAAAGTTTTGAGAAAAACTTTAAAGGAATATGACTTAATACCATGTCAACCAAAATCTTATTTGTTAGGTTTTAAATTACACCAACAACCCCAACTGGAGAAGGTTATATTGAAATTTGAAAGAAACCATATTTTTGAAAAACCAACATAAAAGAGTTGACAATTATAAAAAAGTGAAAGTTTGAACTAATTTAATTGAAGTTGAAAAATTTGCATTATCAAAAAATCAAAATCAATTCTATGAAAATATTTGAGCATTAAGTAAAAGTCTTAACTGAGTAAATGATAAAATGCAAAATATTTTACCTCAAGATTTTTATAAAACTTATCTCAATATTAACAAACTGTTTAAAGGCATAACAATAGCAAAAACTATTTCCAGAGTAAAAGTCATTGCAAATTTAAAAAGCGATATTAACCAAAAAAATCAAGAACTTTAAATTTAGATGAAAGAAAATTGCTATTAAGTTTTTTAAAAATATATCGAAATTAAATTTATCAAAGCTGAACTTTTGAAATTTAATTCAAAATGAAATTTGAAGAAATACACAATTATTTAATAAAACAATTAAAAAAAGCTAGAAAGGTAAAAATAATTTATGTTTAAACTATGACTTATAACTAGCTTTGAAGACTACAGAGATAACTGGCCTTCATTAGCTAATAAATTTAACAATTTAACAAATTATCAAAAAAGATGGGTTATAGCTCTCCTGAGGATTTTTTTAAAAAAAATGCTTTTGCAGCACAAGAACTTGCAAATGAAAGAGTGGGAAATATTTTGGAAAGAATATTTTCAACAAGCGCATTGCATTTAAACGCACAAGAGCAATTAAAAAAATTTACTTATAAAGCTATTGATCATTTACGATTAAATGATAGTGTAATTTATCAAAACAAGAAGTAGTCAAACTAGCTATAACAATGGAAGAAATGATAATATTCAAAGTGAAAGTAATTCACTAGAAGCTTTAGTTGGAAATGCAGCTTGAAGAAGTTGAATTGGAGCAAATATTGAAGTTTTGTATACACGATATTTAAATGAACACAATATACCGTGATTGCTAGATCCAGAACAATTTTATACAAAACTAGAAATCGATAAATTTTTAGAAGAGGTTGACTGAAAAATTCAAAAGCATTACATTATGACAAGAGCTATTAAGTTAGAATTTACATGAAAAATTAATCGATTTACGATTAAAGATTTTTATCAAAATACAAATTAAACTAGCTATAACAAAAGAAATATAGTATTAAAGAAGTATTCAAATTAAAACGTTTAGTGAAGCATTGAAGAATTGATTAGGAGAAATATTGAAGTTTTTAAAATGCGATATTTATAATGAAATAAATTATTCAATGAAATTAGACATCAAGTAACAATTATTATAAAACTGAATTGAAAATGAAGAAAGGAAAAAATTTAAGAACTATCTATAAATATTAATGAAACATTGAGAAATTGACAATCATACAGTTTATAAACAACAATTAAACAAAACAAGTAAATAGATAGATAGAGTTATAGCACCTAAGGAATTGAAAAAAATGCTTTTGCAGAAAATTGAATGAACTGAGGTGGAATATTTTAGGAATGATATATTTTCAAATAGTTCCAATAACTATTTAGTGTAAAAGAGTCTAATTAAAAAGTTATATTATAAACAATTGCTTAATTAAAGATGCGTATGAAGCCATTTATCAAACATACAATGAACTTAGCAAAATCTAATCAATGGAAGAGTTTGTAAAGGAAAAAATTACTAAAATTAATGCACTTGATGGTTCAGAATTGAGGACACATTGGTTTTGTAATTAACGAATTAAATGAAATAATATTATAGATTGTTAAAACAATTATCAAAACCATCAGATGAATTTTAAAGAAATGTTGAAATTAAAAGAACATAATCATACATATGGTATGTGAGCAAACTTAGAATATTCAAATGTAACACAATGTGAAATTATCAATAAATATAGTTTATCAAGGAAGTTTTCTACAACAAACGATTGGTGGCAATGTAAGGGAAATTAAGAACTACGATATTTATGGAAATAGCATCAATACCGAAGATATTCATTTTGAAATTGTAACATGGAAAAAGACTTTTAGGAGTTAATGCAATTGGTAAATAAAGCGAGCTGGAATTTACAGCAGCTCTTGTGAAAAGTCATTGGAGTTATAATGAGAAGAGTAGAAGTATAAATGATAATGTTAATTTCAAAATCCCTTATTGAGAAAAACAAAAACAAGAGGAAGAAGAAAATTTTAAAAAAGAAAAGGAACTTCAAGAAATTGCTAAGAAATCAGACTTAGAACCAATCAAGCAAAAATTAGAAAATCTTACTCCAACTATCAAAGAATTAGAACAAAAAGATAAATTTAGAATGGAGAAACTTGGAGTCGATCCAAAAAATAAATACTGAGAAAAAGGTGATAAAAATGAATAATGAAACCAATCAGCAATTTAATGTCAAAAACTATGGTTGGAGTCGTTTTATCCCTTGAAGTAAAGAAGCAAAACGCTACAAACGTGATTATGAAAAGATCTATTAAAAGATGCAACCCAATCACAATTGAATTCGCTATAAACAAGGCAAAGCGATTTATTCAACAGATACTTTATTATTTTTATGATTACAAGTCTGTGAACAATGCTACCTCAATTTATTGATTTTGAAGGAATTTGAAGTTGAATAAATATAGGAATGCACAAAAGTAAAGAAGGATGAGATTGAGCACAAAGTTTAATGTTTGCAATTGTTCCAGCAAGTAGCAGCACAATTATTCACAAAGGTCCAAAGATTATTCCAAGTAAAAAAGTAAGTATAATAATTGATTGTATTTTAAAAATATTGCCAATTTTAATTTTAATTATTTGCACATATTTAATATTTACTGAAAAAGATTTCAAAAAATTTAAAAAAATAGAACGAGAAAATTTGTTAAATAAAGTTATAGGGCTTAATTCTACATAAGAGTTAAGTCGAAAGGAGAAATACTATGTTAAAATTTTTATTAAAAAATCCTAAAAGATTTTTAAGAAATGCTTCCAATTATTTAATAGCTTATATAATTGGTGCAGTCTTATTGCAATTGGATTTATAATGTTAAAAATCAACTTTACCAATTTGAGCAGTTTCTTTAATTTCAACGACTGGAAGTTTAGCAATTACATTTCTTGTAATTGCAATTTTAGGAATGTTTGCAAATAGAAGAGATTCTGAATTGAGAAGAAGATTTACAAATGAAGTTAGAAATGAAAACTTCTAGAAGAGTGTTGCAATCACAAGGTGTTGATGTTGATGCGTTGATACACCAAGAGATAGCAAAGATATTAAAGCTGATATGAAAAAATTGGCAACTGAGCTTTATTATGCCCAAGAACGCGATAAAAATTTAAAATTATGCAAAAAATTTTAAATTTTTAATAGCTATGCATAATAGCTATTTTTACTTTAAGGAGGAAATTATGTCAAAATCAAATGAACATTTATTGGGTGAATTTAATACAAATTATAAAGATCCAAATTTAAGAGCAAGCATTAAAATTAATGAAAAAACAAGTGAGGAGTATAAAAATGGTTTATATGAAATAGTTTATGGGCAAAATCAAATTTATTCAGCTGAAGAAAAAGAAATTACATTTAATGAGTTTTTTGCTGATTTATTTGATGTTTCAAATATTAAATGAATTATTAAAAATAATGAAGTTAAAAATAAAGAACTTGAAAATAAAGAACTTGAAAATAAAGAACTTGAAAATAAAGAACTTGAAAATAAAGAACTTGAAAATAAAGAACTTGAAAATAAAGAACTTGAAAATAAAGAACTTGAAAATAAAGAACTTGAAAATAAAGAACTTGAAAATAAAGAACTTGAAAATAAAGAACTTGCAAAGCTTTTAGAAATTTACTTAAATAAAACTGAATTTCCTTTAAAACTTTGAATAACGAAATTTCGTTCAGGAATGCAAGGAAAATATGGAATGCTTCTAACAAAGTTAAAAACAGGTGAAGTTGATGAAAATGGACAATATTATACAAGACCAGATTTAACACCAGTTCGTTTAATTTATCGCAATACTGTTAATAACAAAATTTTTGAAATTTCAATTTCCTTTGATGATTTCCCTTATAATGCAAAATCAATTTACTTGTTACATAAAACTTATTCTTTAAAAAACAACATGGTCCAGGTCGATTGCTCAATAGTTGATTTAAAGAATAAAGTTATTACATTTGACAATTTACCAGAAGCTATAAAAGAAAATGTTAATTTAGAATCTGAAAATTTAACTTGAGATTTTATACCTGTCTCTGTTTTAAAAAATGATATGAGTGAAAAACCAAGAAGTGAAAAAGTAAAAACAAAATTAAACATGTTAAATAAATTTGATGAAATTATAGCGATTTTGCCACATTGAGAAAAAGGTTCAATTTTATTTAATGGGGCTCCAGTTGTACAACAAAACAATGCCCAGCAATTGTATGACTTTATGAAAGGAATTATGCTTGATGGAATGGTGCAAATGAAACCAATTGATCTGGATGGAATCCCTTCAAATTTAAGTGATAATATTGTTAATTTAAATCCTACTTCAACTATGCAAACAATGCGCAATACTCGCAATGATATTTACAATGAAATTAAAACTGATATTGGTATTCCAAATCTTGATGAAGTCAAATCAGCTCAACAATCCACAGCTGAAATCTATGTTAAACAATTTTTAACGAGCCCAATAATTGAGCGCGAAACTATGTTGATGAAATCATTTTTAATTGACTTAGCTTACAAATTTCTAATAATTTTAAAAGAATGTAACATTAAAGAAACTTTCCCTGAAATTGATTTAACCAAAATTACAATTGATGTTGATTTAAATTTAAATACAGATAAAAATATTTCTCAAATTGTTAAAACGTTAATAATAATGTAAAACTGAAAGTAAAGCAGAAGGCGTAAATAATGAAAGATAAAGATCAATTTGATTGTTTTAACGATAAAGAACAGGATTTTAAAGATTCAGATTCTAAAGAAATGAGTGACAACGAATTTATTGAGAGTTATAGTGTAAAACAAAAATATAGACAAAAAGAAAACATTAACGATTTAACATATAAAGAAAATGAGGTATGTGATGTATTTATTTATCCCTTATATACTTTAAATGGTAAAAAAATTGATGAAGGTTTAAGAATAAGTCGAGATAAAATAACCATAATGGCTACAACTACTAATAAATCAATTCCTGTTAGAGCCTATTTAGCACAAAAAGAAGATTATGACTTAGTAGAAACTATTGACCCCACAAATCCATTAGAACAATTGATGAGAATATCGGACAACATTAATTTTTATACAGATCAAATTAAAGAAGTTGATTTTGGGTATTTGTATTTACTAACAAAAGAAAAAATAACAGAAAATAATTTTTTGAATGTTAAACAGTATTTGGGAAAAGTGATAATTGGTGATAGTGAAGAAACTGGAATGGAAATGAGTTTTAGTTCACTTGAAGAATTTTCAAGTAGTTTTAAAACTTCACCAATTCGAGTTGTATTGAGCGAGCCTATTAAAAATAAAATTAAAGAAATACATGTAACTAGTCCCAAAGGGACATTAATTGGCAATATAAAACCAGTTGATGAAAATGGACGTTTTCCTGAATTAATAGCAAAACCAGGAACTGAAATATTTCCCAAACTATGTTTTCCTTTTCAAACAAGTCCGGTTTTAAGTTTGGTAGATTATTGAAGTAGTGATCAAATAATTCCATTGAATGATATCTTTAATTATTTAGATTCAATAGGGGTAAATTATAATCAACAATTTAGTTTACAAAATTTTTTAAAACTTGGAGGAGGCACTAACTACCCTGAAGTTAATTATGAAAATGTGAAAAAAGTTGTTGTTCGCAAAAAGGGAGAAGAAAAGAACCTTATTGAAAATGAAATTCAACAAATGATACTTGTAGTTTCATTGATGAAGAAGAAAGTTATGATAATATAACAACTTTTAAAATGAATATACAAGTGAAGTAAATCAAAAATGTCCAAAATTTGGCAATGGAACTGATAAAAGGCATGCTTTGCATTCGAAATATGTAGATTTTTGAGATAGGCCTGAAATTCTTTCGTGTAGTGTAACTGAATTATCGTCAACTCAATCAACAAGCGGGTTTAAAACATTGACAGATATGCTGACTGAAAGTTTTGAAAAGATTACGAATTTAAAGGAGCCACAAAAATTAAAGAAAAAGATGGCCAACCAATTGAAATTATTGAAGATGAAAAAATTTTTATATTGAGTCAAAAATATGCTAGCCAAGATCGTTATGCTATCACCACCAATTTATGATTAAGTTGAAAAAAAATCAACATAAAAAAGGTCAATGAAAATTTAAATATGGTTAAACGTATTGAAAATGCAATTCCAATGTTATCGGGCTATATTAAATCCAATTTTTCAATCAATAGGGGCGATAATGATGATTACAAAATTTTACTCCCTTATTACTTTGAACTGCAAAATCAAATTGATAATCCTAATCGCCATGTTGAATATTCTGATATTGAGGTCAAATTGAAATCAAATTATTTTGAATTTACTAGCAATGGAATTAAACCTAAAAATAATTGCGTCTCACAAAATCTAATTCACAAGTTGGGCTATAATCATTATGCATTTCCAGAATTAACTAGCATAATTGAAACGGCCTCCATTCCTTCTAGTATGCCCTTGGATCAACAAACTGCTAATGGAGAATACTCAAAATACCAAGTAAAATGTTTTTCAACTTTTTCTGGGGACATAGAAAAATTAAAAAACCATTATGGAAACTCTATTATAAATTTCAACCCATTATCAAATATTTCAATAGCTAATAACGGAGAATTTACTTTTCAAGAACCTCAAAAAATTGAAGAAATTAAGTTATCGGCTTTTTTTGGTTATGGGTTATGAAGAATTACTTTGGTTGATCAAAATAACACTAAATTTCATTTAGATTTAAGGCTATTTGATAAAAATGACTCTACAATTTCCTTTATAAATTTGATACTATAATCTTGTTAAGTAGGAGAGTGTACTAAAATGAAAAAAATACTGAATTTATTAACAATTTTTGCAGTTGGAATTACAAGCACTTCAACCACTGCAAATGTTATTGCATGTGGAAAGGAAAATAATATGGTTAAGTTATTTGGGTTACAAGAAGATAAAAAGGTTTTTGACACCCGCTTTTTGGTAGCTGAACGCAGTTTAATCATTGAAGTTGATAAAACTACCATTGATAAATATACTTTAAAAGCTCATGCTGATGGTCATATTGTCGATCGCGAAACTTCAATTGTTTTTTATTTTAAAGATAAATCTATTAATAATTTTGAGAATAGAGCTTGATCAGGGCCAACAATAGAATATACTCATTATTTTACTAAAGAGCTTGGAATCAAACCAACCCCCTATGAACAATGAATGCCTGTTTTTGGTTATAAATGGGTTGAAGGATCACCAAGTGTGTGGGAAAAGGATTATAAAAGTACTGAAAGTTTTGGAGTGAATCCCCAAATTATTAACAAAGTCTTTTTAAAACAAATAAATGAACAAGTCAAAATCAAAATAGAATATAGTGATAACACAAGTGAGGAACGCCTTCAAAAAACAGGAAATCCAAAAGAATATAAACATCAATTTGAATTTGGTTTGAAAATAGATCACCGAAACATTATTATTGAAGAATAGCTATTAGCTATTTTTTTATGTTCTGATAAACATTAAATTTAGGCGGTTTGCAATCTTTTTCAAAGAAAAAATATTTCTTTTGATTTCTATATAAAAATGTATGAGAATTCAAGTTTTATAAGGTACAGGTGTGCTACCAAGTGTGGTTGTACTAGGAGATAATTGGATTGTAGAGTACTCGCTAATATTTAGAATGCAATATGTAATAAATTTTATTCACTTTGCAAAAATGCCATCTAAAATTCTTAAAAATGCAGCATATTTAAATTGTGTTTTTAAAAATACCTTATCACCTTCTGACTGATAATATATAGTACCAGCCAGAGTTTTAGTCACAGAGCAAAATTTGTGGTATTTTTAAAAAACGGTTTATATGAAATGGTTTATGGGCAAAATCAAATATATTCAGCTGAAGAAAAAGAAATTACATTTAATGAGTTTTTTGCTGATTTATTTGATGTTTCAAATATTAAATGAATTATTAAAAATAATGAAGTTGAAAATAAAGAACTTGTAAAACTTTTAGAAATTTATTTAAAAAAAATTGAATTTTCTTTAAAACTTTGGATAACCAAATTTCGTTCAGGAATGCAAGGTCGATATGGGATGTTGATAGCAAAAATTAAAACAGGTGAGGTTGATGAAAATGGACAATACTATACAATGCCTGATTTAATACCGGTTAGAGTAATTTATTGCAATACTGTAAACAATAAAATCTTTGAAATTGCTGTGTCTTTTGACGATTTTCCATATAATGCAAAATCAATTTATTTGTTAAATAAAACTTATTCTTTGAAAAATAATATAGTACAAGTTGATTCATCAATGGTAGATTTACAAAATAAAATTATTGCAATTGACGATTTATCAGAAGTTATAAAAGAAAATGTAAATTTGGAATCTGAGAATTTAAATTGAAATTTTATTCCCATATCAATTTTAAAAAATGATATGAGTGAAAAACCACGTAGCGAAAAAGTTAAAACTAAATTAAATATGTTAAATAAATTTGATGAGATAATAGCAATTTTGCCACACTGAGAAAAAGGCTCAATTTTATTTAATGGAACACAAGTGGACCAACAAAATAATCCTCAACAATTGTATAACTTTATGAAAGGAATTATGTTGGATGGTATGGTGCAAATCAAACCCATTGAATTTGATGGAATGATTTCAAATTTAAGCGATAACATTGTAAATTGAAATCCAAGTTCAACTATGCAAACAATGCGCAATACTCGCAATGATATTTACAATGAAATTAAAACTGATATTGGTATTCCAAATTTAGACGAATTTAAATTTGCACAACAATCAATAATTGAAATTTTTATCAAACAGTTTTTAACAAGTCCAATAATTTTGCGCGAAACTATGTTGATGAAATCTTTTTTAATTGATTTGGCCTATAAATTTCTAATAATTTTAAAAGATTGTAGCATTAAAGAAACATTTCCCCCAATTGATTTAACTAAAATTGCAATTGAAGTGGATTTAAATTTAAATACTGAAAAAAATATTTTTCAAATTGTTAAAAACGTTAATAATAATGTAAAAACTGAAAGTAAAGCAGAAGGCGGGGTAAATAATGAAAGATAAAGATCAATTTGATTGTTTTAACGATAAAGAACAGGATTTTAAAGATTCAGATTCTAAAGAAATGAGTGACAACGAATTTATTGAGAGTTATAGTGTAAAACAAAAATATAGACAAAAAGAAAACATTAATGACTTAATATATAAAGAAAATGAGGTATGTGATGTATATATTTATCCTTTGTATACTTTGAATGGGAAAAAAATTGAAGATGGTTTACGAATAAGTCGAGACAAAATAACTATCATGGCAACAACAATTGATAAAGTCATTCCTGTTAGAGCTTATTTAGCAGATAAAGATGATTATGATTTGGTAGAAACAATGGACCCATCAAATCCGTTAGAACAATTAATGAGAGTATCTGACAATATGAATTTCTACACAGATCAAATAAAAGAAGTTGATTTTGGATATTTGTATTTATTAACAAAAGAAAAAATAACTGAAAATAATTTTTTCAGTTAAAACAATATTTAGGAAAAGTTATAATTGCAGATAGTGAAGAAACTGGAATGGAAATGAGTTTTAGCTCTTTAGAAGAATTTTCAAGTAATTTTAAAACTTCACCCATTCGAGTTGTATTAAGTGAACCGATTAAAAATAAAATTAAAGAAATACATGTAACTAGCCCTAAGGGAACATTAATTGGAAATATTAAACCAGTTGATGAAAATGGGAGATTTCCTGAATTGATAGCAAAACCAGGAACTGAAATATTTCCCAAATTGTGCTTTCCCTTTCAAACCTCGCCAGTTTTAAGTCTTGTAGATTATTGAAGTAGTGATCAAATAATTCCATTGAATGATATCTTTAATTATTTAGATTCAATTGGAAGAAAATATAATGATGAATTTACCCTACAAGGTTTTTTAGTTTTGGGAAATTCAGGAGATTATCCTGGTGTTAAATTTAATCATGTTCAAGAATTCACTTACAATGAAGAAGGAAAAACAGATACTGGATCTTGGCAATATGCTCATGGCGGAGGATATTATTGAAAATCAGGTACCCCCGTAGATTATTCAAAAAAAATTAGAATTGCCCCAGGAAGCAAAAAATTAGTCAATGTTGAAAAATCGCCAGACGGCAA
Source organism: Platerodrilus igneus (assembly GCA_036346225.1). Taxonomy (NCBI): domain Eukaryota; kingdom Metazoa; phylum Arthropoda; class Insecta; order Coleoptera; family Lycidae; genus Platerodrilus; species Platerodrilus igneus. The sequence goes on along the minus strand of JARFIW010000377.1, from coordinate 31,962 downwards.
AAATATCCAAAGCATTTATAGTACTGTTACTCTTGTTGATGACTTAAATATTATTGAAAAAGGAATTAATAAAGGGACTACTGCTTTTGATACATTAAAACAAATGCTAACTGACAGCTTTTGAAAGGATTATGAGTTTAAAGGAGCTACAGAAATTGAAAACAAAGGTGGTCAACCTGTTGAAATTATTAAAGATGAAGATATTTTTATATTAAGTCAAAAATATACAGGTCAAGACAGATACGCAGTTACAACCAATTTATGATTAAGTTGAAAAAAAATTAATGCCGATCATGTTAATCAAAATCTAACAATGGTTAAGCGGATTGAAAATGCTGTTCCTATGTTATCGGGATATATTAAATCAAATTTTTCAATTAACAAAGGTGATAATGATGATTATAAAATTTTACTACCTTACTACTTTGAATTGCAAAACCAAATTGCCAATCCTAATCGGTATGTTGGTTATTCGGACATTAAAGTTAAATTAAAATCTAGTTATTTTGAATTTACTAGTAATAATATCAGTCTAAAGAATAATTGTATTTCTAATAATCTAATTCATAAGTTGGATTACAATCACTATGCTTTTCCTGAATTAACTAGTATAATTGAAACGGCTTCTATTCCTTCAAGTATGCCATTAGATCAACAAATTGCCAATGGTGAATACTCAAAGTATCAAGTGAAATTCTTTACTAAGACCTTAGAAGACCGTGAAAAACTCAAAAATCATTATGGAAATGGAATGATTAATTTTAATCCTTTGGCTAATAATGTAATTGTTAATGATGGAGAATTTCAGTTTTCAGAACCCAAAACAATTGAAGAGATTAAATTGTCAGCTTTTTTTGGTTATGGTTTGTGGAGAATTACCTTAGTTGATCAAAACAACACTAAATTTCATTTAGATTTAAGGTTATTTGATAAAAATGATTCTACAATATCGTATGTAAATTTGATATTATAATCTTGTAGAATAGGATGTATGTCATAATGAAAAACTATTAAATTTAGCAGCAATATCAGCAATTGGATGGACTAGCATTTTAACAATGGCAAATCTGGTTTCTTGTCAGGAGGCAAACAGAATGGTTAAATTGTATAAATTAACTCCAAGAGGTAGTAATTCGGGTTGAGAACCAGCAATTCATGAAAATAATTTAATAATTGAAGTTGATAAAACAACAATTGATAAATATACTTTAGAACATCATAATTTGTCTAGTGTTCATGGAAGCGCTAAAATTATCTTTTATTTTAAAAATGAAACTGTCAATAATTTTGAAGACAAATATTGAAGTGGACCAGCAAAAGCATATGATTCTTATTTTACTAAAGAACTTGGACTTAAACCAACTCCTTATGAGCAATGAATGCCGGTTTTTGGATATAAATGGCAAGAAGTTCAACCTAATGATTATTGAATAAAAGACTACAAGAGTACTGAAAGTTTTGGATTTAATCCTCAGATTATTAACAAAGTTTTTTTAAAACAAATTGACAACTGAGTTCAAATTGAAATTGAGTATTTTGACAACACTGTTGAAGAACGTTTTCAGGAAACTGGCAACCCCAAAGATTATAAACGCCAATTTGAAGACGATTTAAAGATAGATCACCGAAATATTATTATTGAAGAATAGCTAATGGCTATTCTTTTTTATGCCTCAGATAAAAATTAAATTTAAGTGAATTGGTAATCTTTTTCTTTGAAAAAGATTCCTTTTGACTTCTATCCAAAAATGTGTGAGAATTCAAATGTCTTAGGGTTCGGGTGTGCTACCAAGTGTGGGTGTACTAGGAGATAATTGGATTGTAGAGTACTCACTAATATTTAGAATGCAATACATAAAAAATTTTATTCACTTTGCAAAAATGCCAGCTAAAAATTATTAAAAATGTAGTATATTTAAACTAGTTTTTTAGAATGCCTTATAACCTCCTAACTAAAGATATACAGTACTAGGGTCCTAACAACAGTGCAAACTCTGTGGCTATTTTTTTAAAATGTTATATGAAATAGTTTATGGACAAAATCAAATATATTCAGCTGAGGAAAAATAAATTACATTTAATGAGTTTTTTACTGATTTATTTGATGTTTCAAATATTAAATGAATTATAAAAAATAATGAAGTCGAAAATAAAGAACTTGTAAAACTTTTAGAAATTTAATTAAAAAAAATTGAATTTTCTTTAAAACTTTGGATAACCAAGTTTTGTTCGGGAATGCAAGGGCGATATGGGATGTTGATAGCAAAAATTAAAACAGGTGAAGTTGATGAAAATGGACAATACTATACAATGCCTGATTTAATACCAGTTAGAGTAATTTATTGCAATACTGTAAAAAATAAAAACTTTGAAATTGCTGTGTCTTTTGATGATTTTCCATATAATGCAAAATCAATTTATTTGTTAAATAAAACTTATTCTTTGAAAAATAATATAGTACAAGTTGATTCATCAATGGTAGATTTACAAAATAAAGTTATTGCAATTGATGATTTATCGGAAGTTATAAAAGAAAATGTAAATTTGGAATCTGAGAATTTAAATTGAAATTTTATTCCTATATCAATTTTAAAAAATGATATGAGTGAAAAAGTTAAAACTAAATTAAATATGTTAAATAGATTTGATGAGATAATAGCAATTTTACCACATTGAGAAAAAGGTTCAATTTTATTCAACGGAACACAAGTGAACCAACAAAATAATCCTCAGCAATTGTATAACTTCATGAAAGGAATTATGTTGGATGGTATGGTGCAAATAAAACCCATTAAATTTGATGGAATGACTTCAAATTTAAACGATAACATTGTAAATTGAAGCCCGAATTCAACTATGCAAACAATGTGCAATACTCGCAATGATGTTTACAATGAAATTAAAACTGATATCGGTATTCCAAATTTAAATGAATTTAAATTTGTACAACAATCAATAGTTGAAATTTTTAGCAAACAATTTTTAACAAGTTTAATAATTTTGCGTGAAACTATGTTGATGAAATCTTTTTTAATTGATTTAGCTTATAAATTTCTAACAATTTTAAAAGATTGTAAAATTAAAGAAACATTTCCCACAATTGATTTAACTAAAATTACAATTGAAGTGGATTTAAATTTAAATACTGAAAAAAATATTTTTCAAATTGTTAAAAACGTTAATAATAATGTAAAAACTGAAAGTAAAGCAGAAGGCGGGGTAAATAATGAAAGATAAAGATCAATTTGATTGTTTTAACGATAAAGAACAGGATTTTAAAGATTTAGATTCTAAAGAAATGAGTGACAACGAATTTATTGAGAGCTATAGTGTAAAACAAAAATATAGACAAAAAGAAAACATTAATGACTTAATATATAAAGAAAATGAAGTGTGTGATGTATTTATTTATCCCTTATATACTTTAAATGGTAAAAAAATTGATGAAGGTTTAAGAATAAGTCGAGATAAAATAACCATAATGGCTACAACTACTAATAAAGCAATTCCTGTTAGAGCTTATTTGGCACAAAAAGAAGATTATGATTTAGTAGAAACTATTGACCCCACAAATCCATTAGAACAATTAATGAGAATATCGGACAATATTAATTTTTATACAGATCAAATTAAAGAAGTTGATTTTGGGTATTTGTATTTACTAACAAAAGAAAAAATAACAGAAGATAATTTTTTGAATGTTAAACAGTATTTGGGAAAAGTAATAATTGGTGATAGTGAAGAAACTGGAATGGAAATGAGTTTTAGTTCACTCGAAGAATTTTCGAGTAGTTTTAAAACTTCACCCATTCGAGTTGTATTGAGTGAGCCTATTAAAAATAAAATTAAAGAAATACATGTAACTAGCCCCAAAGGAACATTAATCGGCAATGTAAAACCAGTTGATGAAAATGGGAGATTTCCTGAATTGCTAGCAAAACCAGGAACTGAAATATTTCCCAAATTGTGTTTTCCCTTTCAAACAAGTCCGGTTTTAAGTTTGGTAGATTATTGAAGTAGTGATCAAATAATTCCATTGAATGATATCTTTAATTATTTAGATTCAATAGGGGTAAATTATAATCAACAATTTAGTTTACAAAATTTTTTAAAACTTGGAGGAGGCACTAACTACCCTGAAGTTAATTATGAAAATGTGAAAAAAGTTGTTGTTCGCAAAAAAGGGAGAAGAAAAGAACCTTATTGAAAATGAAATTCAACAAATGATACTTGTAGTTTCATTGATGAAGAAGAAAGTTATGATAATATAACAACTTTTAAAAATGAATATACAAGTGGAAGTAAATCAAAAAAATGTCCAAAATTTGGCAATGGAACTGATAAAAGGCATGCTTTGCATTCGAAATATGTAGATTTTTGAGATAGACCCGAAATTCTTTCGTGTAGTGTAACTGAATTATCGTCAACTCAATCAACAAGCGGGTTTAAAACATTGACAGATATGCTGACTGAAAGTTTTTGAAAAGATTTTGAGTTTAAGGGGGCAACTAAACTTGTTAAAAAAGATGATCAATTTATTGAAGAAATTATTGATGACAAGATTTTTGCATTAAGTCAAAAATATGCTGGTCAAGATCGTTATGCTATCACTACCAATTTATGATTGAGTTGAAAAAAATCAACATAAAAGCAGTTAATGAAAATCTAAATATGGTTAAACGTATTGAAAATGCAATCCCAATGTTATCGGGTTATATTAAATCCAATTTTTCAATCAACAAAGGCGATAATGATGATTACAAAATTTTACTTCCATATTATTTTGAACTTCAAAATCAAATTGACAATCCTAATCGCCATGTTGAGTATTCTGATATTATGGTTAAATTAAAATCAAATTATTTTGAATTTACTAGTAATGGAATTAAACCTAAAAACAATTGCATCTCACAAAATTTAATTCACAAGTTGGACTATAATCATTATGCATTTCCAGAATTAACTAGCGTAATTGAAACTGCTTCAATTCCTTCGAGTATGCCTCTGGACCAACAAACTTCTAATGGAGAATACTCAAAATACCATGTAAAATGTTTTTCAACTTTTTCTGGGGACAGAGAGAAATTAAAAAACCATTATGGAAATTCTATTATTAATTTTAACCCATTGTCAAATAGTTCAATAGCTAATAATGGAGAATTTATTTTTCAAGAACCTCAAAAAATTGAAGAAATTAAGTTATCAGCCTTTTTTGGCTATGGGTTATGAAGAGTTTCTTTGGTTGATCAAAATAATACTAAATTTTATTTAGATTTAAGGTTATTTGATAAAAATGACTCTACAATTTCCTTTATAAATTTGATACTATAATCTTGTTGAATAGGAGAGTGTGCTAAAATGAGAAAAGTACTAAATTTGTTAACAATTTTTTCAGTTGGAGTTACAAGCATTTCAACTACTACAAATGTTATTGCATGTGGAAAGGAAAATAATATGGTTAAATTATATGAATTAACTCCAAAAGGCAACAATGCAGGTTGAGAACCGGCAATTCATGAAAAATGATTAATAATCGAAGTTGATAAAACCACAATTGATAAATATACTTTAGAACATCATAATTCATCCACTAGTGTTGAAGGTAACACTACAATTGTTTTTTATTTTAAAAATAAATTTATCAATAATTTTGAACATAATTATTGAGATGGACCAGAAAAGGCATATGAATGATATTTTTCTAAGGAGCTTGACATCAAACCGACTCCTTATGAACAGTGAATGCCGGTTTTCGGTTATAAATGGGTTGAAGGGTGACCGAGTGTGTGGGAAAAGGATTATAAAAGTACAGAAAGTTTTGGAGTGAATCCCCAAATTATTAAAAAAATCTTTTTAAAACAAATAGACAAACAAGTAAAAATAGAAATAGAATATAGTGATAACACAAGTGAGAAGCATCTTCAAGAAACGGGAAATCCAAAAGAATATAAAAACCAATTTGAAAATGATTTAAAAATAGATCACCGAAATATTATTATTGAAGAATAGCTAATAGCTATTCTTTTTTGTGTCCTGGATAAACCTTAAATTTGGGCGGGCTCGCGTTTTTTTAAAGAAAAAAAATTTCTCTTGACTTCTATCTAAAAATGTGTGAGAATTCAAGTATTATAGGGTACGGGTGTGCCGCTAAGCGCGGACATACAGGAAATAGTTGGATTATAGAGTACTCACTAATATTTAGTGTGTTATGCACGATAAAATTTATTCACTTTGCAAAAATGCCAACTAAAAATTCTTAAAAATGCAGTATATTTAAACTGGTTTTTAGAATTCCTTATCAACTCTTAACCAAAGATATATAGTAATCATTAGAGTCCTAACCACAGAACAAGTTTTGGTTATTTTTTTAAAAATGGTTTATATAAAATAGTTTATGGACGAAATCAAATTTACTTAAGTAATGAAAAGGGAATCACATTTAATAACTTTTGCTGATTTATTTGATGTTTCCAATATTAAGTAAAATTATTAAAAATAATGAAGTTAAAAATAAAGAGATTTTAAAGAGTTTAAAACTTTGGATAACCAAGTTTCGTTCAGGAATGCAAGGTCGATATGGGGTGTTGATAGCAAAAATTAAACAGGTGAAGTTAATGAAAATGGACAATACTATACAATGCCTGATTTAATACCGGTTAGAGTAATTTATTGCAATACTGTAAACAATAAAAACTTTGAAATTGCTGTTTTTTTGATGATTTTCCATATAATGCAAAATCAATTTATTTTTTAAATAAAACTTATTTTTTGAAAAATAATATGGTACAAATTGATTCATTGACGGTAGATTTAAAAAATAAAGTTATTGCAATTGTCGATTTACCAGCAGTTATAAAGGAAAATATAAATTTGGAATCTGAGAATTTAAATTGAAATTTTATTCCTATATCAATTTTAAAAAATGATATGAGTGAAAAAGTTAAAACTAAATTAAATATGTTAAATAGATTTGATGAGATAATAGCAATTTTACCACATTGAGAAAAAGGCTCAATTTTATTCAACGGAACACAAGTGAACCAACAAAATAATCCTCAGCAATTGTATAACTTCATGAAAGGAATTATGTTGGATGGTATGGTGCAAATAAAACCAATTGAATTTGATGGAATGACTTCAAATTTAAACGATAACATTGTAAATTGAAACCCGAATTCAACTATGCAAACAATGCACAATACTCGCAATGATATTTACAATGAAATTAAAACTGATATTGGTATTCCAAATTTAGACGAATTTAAATTTGCACAACAATCAATGGTTGAAATTTTTAGCAAACAATTTTTAACAAGTTTAATAATTTTGCGTGAAACTATGTTGATGAAATCTTTTTTAATTGATTTAGCTTATAAATTTCTAACAATTTTAAAAGATTGTAAAATTAAAGAAACATTTCCCACAATTGATTTAACTAAAATTACAATTGAAGTGGATTTAAATTCAGATGCTAAAAAATTAAAAATCAAAAGCTAACAAACTTGCTACATTAATGCAGAGAAATACACATTAAGATTTCTTTGTTTTGAACTTTTCACTTTCTGATTTATAATTTATTTGTAATGGAGGCGAAAAATATGTCAGAAAATATTTTAAAATCTTTTAGTCCTTTCGCTACTTTTGGTAACCAAATAGGCTATGTTCAAAAAATTGAGATTGATATTTTTGAGTTTGCATTAAGAAGAATAAAAAGAGAATTTGAAGAAACTGATTTAGAAATCAAAAATTCAAATTGAAGAAAAGAGAATGGTTTTTGAGTTGATGCTAAAATTAAACGAAAAATTTTGATGCCCTTTGGTCTTCTAACTTTTGAAAGAACTAGATATAAGTATTGAGATAAAGAAACCAAAAAATTTAGACATTGTTTTTTGGCGGATTCAGCTTTACAAATTGAAAGATATAGCAAATGAAGTTATGCATTAAAAGCGGAACTTATTAGACTTGTTGCACCTGGAACTTCAAAACAAAAAGATATTATTAGTCATTTCAAATTTGCAACCATTCACAAATCTACTTTATCAAGGTTCGTTAAAAAACTTGATATTCAAGATTTAAATGATGTTTGTGAATTTGTAGATTATAAAGTTCCAGAAGACTGTAAAAATTATAATCGTGTCCATATCTCAATTGATGATACTTTTGTTGAATTTAAAGCTGAAAGAAAAAGCGAAGAATACTGTATTAGATTAATAATTTTATATTTAGATGTTTTAAATGAACCTGAAAATGGAACTAAATTAAAGCATAAAAGAATTTTATATGAAATTAACAAAACTAAAAACAAAACTAATTTTAGTGTTAAAAATTTAGCAGAAAAACTAAATAAAACTATTGTTCATTTTTATGGTAACCAAGAATGAACTATTGTTATTGAGGGTGATGGAGCGGAATGAATTAAAAATTTGGCAAACAAAATGAAAGCCGAAATAGTACTTGATAAATTTCATTTATTCCATAACACCACAAAAGTTTTTTTAATAGGGAGAATATCAGACGAATGTAAAAATGCTTATAAAATTTTAAAATCTTTTTTAAACGAAAGTAAAACCGAAGAAGCTATTGATTATTTAAAAAAATGTAAAGAGGGAAAATTTAAAAGTAAAAAGGAATCTTTAGAAGGGTTAATTTCTTATATTAATAAAAATAAAAAAGGCATTGAAGCTTACCAAAAAAACTGGTATACAGGTTGTTTTACTGAAAGTAATATTTATCGCTTTATTAAATCAATTACAAATGGAAAGAGTCTAGGCCTTAAATATTTTTTAAATTTAATGAATTTAAGAGTAGCTAGCACAAATACATTAGATCCCTTGGCAATTTGGGAATCTAAAATTGAATATGATATTAATGAAATGGCTATTGATATTCAAGAAAAAAAATTAATCCCTGTAAAAATTGCTAAAAAAGTAGGCTCTCCTGTTTCGAATAATCCAAGATACTTAGAATTTGTTGGATGGTTAAAAAGTGCTATTAAACACTAAATTAACTAATTTTCAGAACACTTAAGTAATTATAATTTTTTGCAATATATTATTGTATTTTTTGTGTTTTTAACCTAAAATAAAATTAGATAAAAGGTTTTAAGAAGAAGCTCTTAAAGAATATATTTGATATCTTTAATTGATGTGTTTTCTATAAAATTTCACAATACTACAAGAATGGAACTCACCCAATAAATAAATCATATAAAAAATTCTCTTCATATACGCTTTTTATGCTTTATAAAAATCTGTATTCTGAGAGAATCATTTTTACATTTATTTTTGTAACTTACTTTAATTGTGTAAAAATTTCTTATTAGATAATTTATATTGTTTTTTGAAATTTTTGAAATTAAAGGTTTCATTTTTTTTCTTAACAATATTGTATGAAATATCTAATGAATGTATGGCGTTAAATAATTGAGATTCTAGATCCATATTAATATTTAAATTTCATTTTTTAGTGAATTGCTAAGTTCTTGATTAGCCTTATTAATAAATACATCTTGGTAAGTGTTCAATTTTTCCAAATTAATTTGTTTATTTAATTGTTCTAATTCTTGATTAGCTTTTTCTATTAATTCAATATATTTTGAATTTACCATTTTATCATATAACTCTGTTATTTTATTTTCATTATTTTTTAGAGCAAATCTTTTTCCCTTACTTTTTAATACTTCTATTTTTTTGAGTTGCATCTCATTATAGTAATCAATTTTATCAATTAGTTTTACTCTTTGAATTAAGAGTTTTTCTATTTTTTTAATATCATCAATATCTTTTTTATCAATTAATTTTGTTATTTTATATAAATCAGATTTTAATTCTACTCTTTGTTCTTTAGAAAGTTTTTTATTGTTCAGTAGAATTGTTTTGTAAACATTATTTATTATTTTTTTTGTCATTCTTAACTCAGAAATTCTATCTCTATACATAAATAAACAAACCAATATAGAACTTCCAAATGCTACTAAACATGCCACTATATATAATACCCCATTCATTGTATTTGATAATAAGAAGTCTGGGGGTTTTGAATTACCTATATATGATGGATCTGACATAAATCCTATTATTTCAAAAACACCCATCCCAGATCAAACTCTTGATGTAACACCAACAGTACCTGCAAAACAACCTGAAATAAATGCACCAATTACACCTGCTACAAATGGTCTGAATTTTGGTAAATTCACTCCATAAACTATTGGTTCTGTTATTCCCAAAATTCCTCCAGGAATTGTACTTACGGCTTGACGTTTTAATTTAGCATTTTTTGAAATAATGGCAACAACAATAACTGCTCCAAGTTGTGCTCAAACACTCAATGAACTTCCGGTTCCCAGATATCCATATCCACCTTGTCTCTCTGAAGTTAGAGCATTTATTTGTCCAAGTGCTAAATGCAATCCAAATGCAACAGCAATTTGTCATAATGCTGCATAAAATCCTGTACCTACACCGAACGGAATTTGACCAACTGTATAGATAAAAATTATTCCAATTAACTGCTCTAAAATATATCATATTGGACCTATAGCAAATAATACTAAGAAAACAATTGGTACTACCACTAAAAAAGGTCTAAAAATTAAATCAACTTTTGGATTTATTTTGGTCATTAATCACTTATCTCATTTTGAAGCAATAATTATTCCGAAGATGTGGGGAAAAAATTTTGAAGTATATGCAAATACTGAAATATATCCAAGTCCCCCAACAACTTCGTGATTGGGATCTATACCTGTTGGAAATAGGTTTCACTGAATTCCAAAACTATATCCATTATCAGTGTTTCCGCCATTAAACATAAAAGGATTTGCTACCATAATTGATATTAGCAACGCCAAGTGAACATTTCAATTAAAATATTTAGCTGTATTTATAGCTACAAAAATTGAAAGAAATTTTAAAGTTAATTCAGAAGTGACTTGCAAGGTTCCTCAAAAGGGACCTGCATCTCAAATACTAATTTGGCCTTCTCCTGGATTTCCAAAAGAAATATTGGGCATTCAGCCAAACTGTTTAAATAAAGAAATTATCCCTAAATATAATCCTCCAATAATCAAAACTGGTAAATTAGGGACCATAATACCTGATAAACATTGTAGACTTCTTTTACCAAATCCTTTCTTTTTACTGCTATTGTTTTCAAGATCGAAATCTACTGATTTAGAGTTTAAAGTAATAATTTGTTCTTTGTATTTGTAAACATCTTGCCCAATTACAATTTGAAGTTCGTTGTTACTTCATATTAAGCCTTTTACAAAATTTAATTTTTGGATTTTCTTTTCATCCACTAAGCTTTTATCATAAATTTTAAATCTTAATCTAGTCATACAATTATAACATTCACTATAATTTGCATTACCTCCAACAAGTTCATTTATCATTTTTGAGTTGGTTAAGTAGCTGGTTTCTCCTAAAAATATTTTTTTTATATTTGCTATATCTAGAGGTTTGTCTTTTTGTGGAATAACTAAATTAAACTCTCCCACCAAATCGCCTCTTTTAACAATTTTGTTTTTCGTTAATAGTTTAAAAACATAACTTCCTTCACCTTTAAAGTCAATGGTAATTGGTGTGATAGCACTCAATCCATTTTTCTCTATTAAATCAATATTAACACCCACAATCTCTGTATTCAAAGTTACTTCTTCTTCTTGTGAAACTTTTAAATCGAACGGCTTGCCATTCAATTTAACTGTATCTAAGCCGATATGCATTAAAATTAAAGTTTGGTTTTTGCCTTCAAAAAATAATGCATGTTTTGTATCAAAGACTAATTTAACTTTGGAATTTTCGAGTGGTGAATAAAAAACGTTGCTTTTAGGTTTTATAAAAAAACCATCACCAAGCATTTTTTCGCTAAAAACACCATCATTTAAATTTTCAATTAAATCAACCTCACCATCAATTGGTGCAAAAATTTTTATACTCATTTTTTGTGATATCCTTTCTAATTTTAAATATCTAATAGATATTTAATTCCATAACAACCAGCATCATTGTAAAAATAGGCTTTTTCTAGCTTGCATGAAAATTCATTTTTTTCAATTCTATTTTTTTCAAATTTATCTTGTAATATTTCAATAAATAAACTATCCATACATATTCCTCCCCCAATTGTTATTAAATCTGGAGCATATGTGTAATCCAAATTTAACAAGAATTTTGAGAGTGAATTAATTCAATTTTCAATAATTTCTTTAGCTATTAAATCGTTGTCTTTATACAATTTCATTAATGTAACACCATCAATTTCTTCTTTGTTATATTTAAGACAATTTTGAGTTGTTGATAAAGTCTGATAAACCATTTCTTTATCGTTAGATATGCTTGAATATAATTTTGAAAACTCACCAGCATATTGATTTTTGCCTCCATAAATTTTGCCATCAATAATAATTCCCCCACCAATTCCAGTACCTAGTGTAACGTGAATTAAATTATTTATATCTAAATTTCTAACTTTAAATTCTGCAAAAGCTGCAGACTTGGCATCATTTTCAATAATTAATTTTTTGATAGTAGGTATATTTTTAAAATATTCTTTAATATTGATATCAACATCTATAATTGTTGATTTTGTTTTAATTAAAAATTTTTTATTATCAATTATACCTGGGAAAACAATTCCTAAATAGAAATCATATTTTATAGTTGTAATTTTTTTACTTATTAGATTTAAAACAAATTCTAGTTTTTTAGGTTGCTCTTTTTTGTAATTTTTGTATTCTATTTCATTTTTCTCAACTATATCATTGTTTTTTCCGAAATGTATAAATTTAATTGATGACCCACCAACATCAAAGGTTAATTTATCTATCATCTTTATTTTTTTCCTCTATAATACTTTTAAATCAAAATGATGATTTTTTAAAATATCTTTCTTGTGTTTGTATATCAACACCAATTAGTCCATATCTATTTTTAAATCCATTTCTAAAACTTCAACAATCAATGGCAGATCATACATGATAGCCAAAGCAATTTGAACCATATTCAATTGCTTTAAATATTTGTTCTAGATGTTCTTTGTAAAATTGAATTCTAAAGTCATCAATTACAATTCCTGACTCGTCTTTTAATTTTTCTTCACCTTCAAAACCCATTCCATTTTCTGCAATATATCACGGGATATTATCAAATTCATCTTTTATATATTTACCAATTAAAAACAATGATTCGGGATAAATTTCTCACCCTCTATGTTCATTCATTCTAGCGTTTTTTGGTAAATAAGATTTAACTTTGAAAAAATCATTTGATTGTTTATTGTCAATAAATTCAACTCTTTTGGGGAAATAATAATTTATTCCTAAAAAATCAATTTTTGTTCTTTTCAATTGTTCAATATCTTGTTTATTAAATTCTGGTAAAAGATTTTCTTTTTTTAAAAATTCAATTATAAAAGAATCGATTTTTCCTTTAACCAGAATATTTAAAGGTCCTCTATTTATAAGGGCGTCGTGTATTTTTGCGGCATAAATGTTGTTTTTTTCATTATTTTTAGGTATTGTTATATTCCAATCAAACACAACACCAATTTTTGAGGTTTTTAAATTCATATTATAAAATAGTTCTGTTGCTTGTGAGTGTGCTAAAGCTAAACCTAAAAATTGAGAAACTGCTTCTTTTAAATCGAGTACTCCTGGATAATGTGCATCATACACATATCCTCCCACAATTGGCACCAAGGGTTCATTAAAAGTGATAAACTTTTCTGCTAATGGGTTAAATTCTTTAAATACAAATTTTGCAAATTTTAAAAATTTATTAATAACTTCTTTATTGCTTCATCCTCCCAATTCATGTGCTCAAAGTGGCATATCAAAGTGAAATAATGTAACAAAAGCTTTTATATTATACTTTTTTAATTCACTCAAAAAAGATTTATAGTATTGAACGGCCTTTAAATTTAAATTTTCACCATCAGGAAATAGTCTAGCTCAAGAAAGACTAATTCGAATTGACTCCAATTTCAATTCAGATCATTTTTTTATATCTTCTTTAAAAAATTTAGTTATGTCAACCGCAACTCCGGGACCTTGTTTATTGAAGAACTTTTCAGGATTAGCATCGTAGTATTTATCAAAAGTTGTTAATCCACGTCTTGGAACCCCAATTCCTTCAGTTTGAATTGCACTAATGGCCGCACCAAATGTAAATGATTTTGGAAATTTCATTTTTTCTCCTTCTATTGAGTTATATGAATATAACTCATAAATATTATTCAATATAGTAAATTCATTTACAAATATTTTAATTTCTAAAAAGCCAGTGAAAATAAGGGCTTTGAAAATTGAATATATTAGAATAATGTAAAAAAGTCCATAAATAATGGACTTTTTCAAAATTTTGTATTTTAATTTCTTATTTATAAACTAAAATACTTTGTAGTTTTCAAACAATAAAATGAATAAAATATCTAAATAGATTCTTCTATATTCATAACCTGAATAAAATTTATAAGAATTTAATTGATAAATGTTTTTTGCATCAACTTTATTTTTTTGTGATTTGCTTGCAATTATAAAGATTTCTCGCTTTCTTGTAACTTTAATTTTTTCATAAATTGTGGAAATAATTCAATCATTATCTTGTCCGCTAATAAAAAATAAAATAAGGGCATCATTATATTCTATTGCATAATCAATATTTGTTCCTTCAAAATGTCTAATTGTAGAAAATTTAACCTCAATACCTTTAAATTCGCTATATTCTCTAAAAAATGACGCAATGTCCATTAGTTGATAGCAAGAAAATAAAATTATTTTATTGTATTTAACCAAGACCTTTTTAAAATTTTCAATTCAAATTGATTGGTTTGTTATTTCTTGTTTAATAAAATCTAAATAATCAAAAATATAATTTTTATTTGCACCAAGTTCATCAACATTTTTTCTTAAATATTTTTCTTTTTCCATTTTTAAAGAAAAACAAAGTTCCTTATAACCACTTACCCCCATTTTTTTACAATATTTTGTAATTGCAGATTCTGAACAAAATGAATTTTTTGCAATTGCCTTTAAACTTAAAAAAATATCTGTGCTATATGATTTTAACAATTGTTTTGCTATTTGTCGATTGACATTAGAGCTATCAAATTTTATTGAATTATCTAAAAATTCTTTAATTGATTTCATATTTTAATTTTTTAAATAATTTAAATAAGTTATTTAAATTATATTTTCCTTTCTTCATAATTTTAACTTATTAAAATTCTATCAAGTCTAGTGAATATGAATTTGAAGTAAAACCAATTAATAATAAAAAGAGGAGTGCAAAAGAGGTGAAGTGAACGCCACAATCACAATTATCACTAATTTTTTCAATACTATTTAATCGCTTAATACAACGGGTTGTAGTGGAGAAGAGTAAAATTCTTATCCCTTACTAATAAAAATATAAAAAACATAACTCTTGCTTTTATAATGTCAATGTTTAAATAGTGTTCAATAAGTTTTCATTTATAAATAATTTTAAACATTTTATTTGGAATGACTGCAAACATTTTTTGCAATTCCAAAATAAATTAAAAAACTAAAAAGCAAGTTAATTTAAAAAGTTTTTAAAAAAGCACTTGGAAAAACTAGCATATTTATTGGCTTTTTTAAGAAAGTCAACTTCGGTTGTATTAAAAAGGTGGTGTACAAGAAATTGTAATTTAAATAAATTTATGTTAAGTACTTGCGAAAGTACTTTTTTTATTTTTAATATTGCTTTAAAAGCATTATTGATTTAAAGTTTGTTGCCTAAACTGAATATAAAAATAAAATAACACTTGTTAATTTTTAAACTCTTAAAAAACTTCAACCTATTAAAAATAAGAAAAAGATAAAGAAAAAGAAAGGTAAAAATGAATAAAGAAAACATCACAAGAAAAAATTATAAAATGTTTTGTTTAATAATTAAAGATTTCTGATTTAAAAAAGATATTGATTTTTTATTAAATTTAGTTACAAAAATAAAATGAGGATACTCTGAAAATAAGGAAGTTTGAGAACTCTACAAAGATTATGGAGTAACTGATAAGCTTGAAAGAAATCAATTCGCAGTTTTAACACACATTTGTAAGACAAAAAGCAATTTAAATGAGATTTTAAAAGAAATTAGGATCATTTGTTTAAGATATGAAAATAGTACTGGAAACAGGAAAAAACAATTTCAAGATGATTAGAAAGAACCCAAATAATGAATCAGTTAAAAAATTATTTAGTCGAAGAAGATTTAGAATATAGTAAATTTAATTCTTTATGTAATTTTAATTCTAGAGCAAAAAACTTTTATATTTATGGACCTCCAGGAGTTGGCAAAACTACTTTTTTAATAAATTGCATCAAAAAACTCAATTTTGAAAAAGTGAAAATAAATGATATTTTTGAAATTCCAAAATATAAAGTACAAATGTTTAATGTTAACAATTGAATAAATGACAAAGTTAAAAGTTGAAATAATGATAAAGAAAATCAATTTCTTGAATCTACAAAAATTAATACTAAGGCTGATGTTTTACTAATTGATGATCTTGGAAGTGAATTTTTTCATACATCAACAGTTACTTACATTCTGAATTTATTTGAAGAAAGATACGAATATGTTAATAAATATACAAACAAAACAATTACAATTATTACTTCAAATTATTCCTTTGAAGAATTGAGAGAAAAATATATTAAATTGATTAAAGATGAAACAACAATTAATCGACTATTTTCAAGAATAGAAGGTGTTATTGAAAATCAAATTAAATTTATAGGTAACGATAAAAGAAAAAATAAGACAAAATAAATATTTATATTGAACCAAAAAGGAAAATAAAAAGATGAAAAAATAACTGAAAATAAATGAACAAATTTTTTGAATTTAGAAATTAAAAAAGAAAAATTAAATCGCGAAGAATATAAAAGTAATTTTCAAAAAGAAAACAAAAAAGGAAATTACTTAAAAGCTATTGAACCTGAATATTTAAAATGAATGAAAGAAAATCAGATAAATCAAAGAGTTATCAAAAAAATAGAAAATGGTTGTGAAAATAATGGAAGAAATTAATGTTCCTATTGAGGTTTGTGAGTGATGTGGTCGTGTTTATAAAATAGATAAAAAAATATATTTTCCACAAAAAGAGGAATTTAAATATTGTGAGCAATGTGGCGAGTTATTCTATTCGCGATCATGCTGCCCTATGTTTATTGCTATTAGAAATGAATTTATAGATGAAAATACAAAAAAAGAATTTTGTAGTAAAGAATGTTTAACAAAATTTGTTGGAGATTAAAAGAATGAAAAAATTTAAATTAATAGAAAAAGAAATTAAAAATCAAAATAGATATTTAATTTTCCCTGGGGAAAATTAAATGGGAAAAATTATTTTTATAGTTGGAGTTGGGGGAACTGGCGGTTTATTGTCCGGTAAGCTCGCAAAATTTTTAAATGAAAATGACCAATTGTATTTAATAGATGGAGATAAAGTTGAATATAAAAATGTTGTGCGTCAACCTTTTCAAATCCATGATATAAATTCATTCAAAGCTGAAAGTTTGGCAAGAAAAATTAATAGTGTTAGTAAATTTAAGAATTGCTATTCAATCAATAAATTTTTAAGTAATGAAAATTCATTGTTTAAAATAATAAAATCGGCAACACAACAAGAAATAAGCAAAATTGTAGTCATTAGTTGTGTCGACAACCATAGAAGTAGAATTTTAATTGAAGAATCTATATCTATTTTAAAATTAAATAAATGACTAGGTTATAATCAACATCTCTTTTATATTGATTCAGCAAATGAAGATGAATATGGAGATATTTTAATAAATGAATTTAGAAGCAATGTTTATAATTTAAAAATTGAAAAAGATGATGCGTTACTATTAACAGAAGAATCATGTGAAGAATTGATAAATGATGGTGTGGTTCAGCAATTTGCAACAAATGATCAAGCAAGTAATTTAATTTTAAGAGTTCTTTCAGATTTAAAAAATTTTAAAGACAAAAAATGCCATATTAAATTTAACCGATTTAATTCTAAAATTGAATTTTTTCAAAGAAAAAGGAATGAATAAAAATGGAATTACAACAACTAGAAAAATTTTTTCAAGGTTTGAAAATTATAAATACTGTAAATCTTGAGAGAATTAAATTTTTAAATCAAGAGATTATAAAAAGCGATATCTATTTTTTGCCATACCAAAGGAACTTATTAATCGAAAGAATAGTTTGCTTTAATGAAATATTTCCAAAAGAAAGAGACCGCTTTCATTTACACGAAACAATATTATTAAATTATTATTTATATCAATTTGAACCTAGATTTATTTTTGAAAAAAACTTAGTTAGTTCAACTCACCTTAAAAAATTACCAAAATATCAAAAGAAATATATATTAGAAAATTTTGAAAATACAAAAAATATTTTAATAAATAATATTGAAGGAGATATTTATTTTGAAATAAAACCGGTTTTAGAAAATTTTGAAAATAAAGATTTGCTCTTTTTAAAGGAATTATCTGATAAGTCAAAAAAAATAATGGATTTAATAAATGAAGCTCAAACCATTCGAAGAACTTAATTTATTACCAGAAAATCCTTTTAAAAGTAAAAAAACAAATAATGACGAATATAGTTTATTTCTTAAAAAAAATAAGGAAAATATTATTTTGCAAGATCAAATAAAAAATATAAGAAATGTTACTAAAACTTGATATATATATCAAAAATTAAGCACAGTAATAATGAGTTGAGAATCAATTGACTTAGATTGAATTATAAAGGTAAAAGAAATAATTAAAGAGAATCCTAAATTATTAAATGTTGAATATAAAAATTTTTATAAATTTTGGAAGCAAAAAAATAATCTTGAAACTGAATTTAAAATTACTAAATTACCAGAAAAAGAAATTGTTTGTTCAAAACACTTGAATCTAAAATTTGAAAGGAATGATGATTATGAAATCATTTTCTAAATTAAAAATGGAATTTAATAAAAATGACAAAGGTTA
The DNA here is from genome assembly GCA_036346225.1 of Platerodrilus igneus. Lineage (NCBI taxonomy): Eukaryota > Metazoa > Arthropoda > Insecta > Coleoptera > Lycidae > Platerodrilus > Platerodrilus igneus. Next base: position 12,956 of record JARFIW010000377.1, on the reverse strand, counting down.
TTGTAAAGTAGAAATAGAAAATAAGAGCGGGGTAAATCAATCGGGTTGAATTAAATTTAATGAGTTTTTGAACTGATTATTTTTAAATGCTAAAACCAATGAAAACAACATCGGTTTAATAGATTTTTCTAAAAATTTATTAACAACTAAAGCCAATGGAAATACAACATTTTATTACTTTTTATATTATCCATCAGTAAGAGATATCTATGTTTTTCAAAAAGGAAAATACTTGCACAAAACTATCTACCTACCGTCCTTAATTACAGAAGTACAAATTTCAAATGAAATTATGGATTCTTGGAATATTAAATTATTTGCCTTTAATGGTGAATTAAAAAATGATACTAAATTTTATGCACTCAAACTTCCACACTTTTATGAACATGGAGGTCTATGTTTGGGAAATTTAACTAATTTAAAAAAGGTTGAAATTATAAGTGAATTTGATAATCTATTAAACTATATTTTTTCAACAAAATTTAGTCATGAATGAACTAATGAAAATGAAGAATTTACAAAACCTATGCATTATTCTAAAGGTTTTGAAGGTCTTAAAAATTATTCATTAACAAAAACTAAATTATTTTTTGATTAATTTTCCCTGGGGAAAATTAAAAATAAAAAGTAAAAACAAAATAAAGGAGAATAAAAAAAATGAGTTTATTTAATAATGAAGAAATTAAAAAAATATTATGACCTGCTTTTAAATGAAAAACAGGGAAAAAAATTAAAATAACCAAAAGTATAGAAAAAAATAGTGATGATGAAGATGAAAAAATTAATGAAAATGAAGAATATGAAGATATTGAAGAAGAAACTAAATTAGAAAAAAAAGTTAAGCCCAAAAAGGACAATGAAAAACAGCTGCGCGGCCAAATCGACGAAATTATTAGAAATGTTGAATCTAAAATTGAGGTTGATGAAGTTTTAGAAATTAAAACTGGGTCAATTTTAAGAATTGATGGAGAAGAATTTCAAATTCACATAGATATAAAAGAAAATCAAGAAATTTTAACAAATTATATTCATAAAAAAGTTATTGATCCAAATGGAATTATCAATAAATGAGAATATAAAAATGCTGAATTAAAATATGATAAAGAAGATAATATTTTCTATTATGTTTTAGAAAGTCCAAAAAAAGGTTAATAAAATGAGTTTAAAAAAAATTGAATTAATTGAAATTGAACGAATTATGGAAAATCCTTTTCAACCTAGAAAAACAATTAATAAAGAAAAAATTGTTGATTTAGCAAATTCAATTTCTAAAGTAGGTTTACTTCAACCAATAATTGTAAATATAAATTCAAAAAATGAAGTTCGCTTAATAGTTGGGCAAAGAAGATTAGAGGCATATAAGTATTTAAACAAAAAAAATATAGAATGCATTGTATTGATTGGAGATGCTTCAAATAATGATTTTAAACAAGCAGCTATAATTGAAAATATTCAAAGAGAAGACATGAGTGATTATGATCTTGCAATTTCAATAAAAGAATTAAAAGATAGTGGAATGTTATTACAAAATATAGCAGATCAATTAGGTAAATCTGTAAGTTGAATTTCAAAAATTCTATCAGTATTAAATTTAAATGAGGAAATTCAAAAAGAAATAATCGAAGGTAATTTAGATATATCAAAAGCAGCTGTAATTGCTTCGGTGAAAAATATGGATAATAATCAAAAATCTGAACTGGTAAAAGAAGTAATTAATAACAATATGACAAAACAAGAATTAGAAAAGAACGTAAAAAACTGTATTTTAGACAAAGCAAAAGATAAATTAGAAAATGTGAAAAAACCTGAAGAAATTTATCTAGAAAATAAATTAGATACAGAAGTAATTATTGAAAAAGAGAAAATTGTCATAAAATATTTTGACGATGAACAATTAAAAAGAATTTTTCAAATTTTAGGATTTGTTAATAAAGGTTAAAATAAGTATTTGATTTTGAAATTATATAGAAAAAGTGATTTGAGAAAATTTGTAGTAGAAGAAAATTAATAATGAAAGAAGGTAAATAAAAATGGAAACAAATAGTACAACAAAAATAGATTTTAATTGTGCTTTTTGTCAAAAAGAAGTCCAAAATTTGAAATATTACTTTTTTGACCAACAGTTTTATTACATAAAAAATTGTCCATGTACAAAAATAGATTTAAATCAAACAGTATTCCGCAATTCATGAATAATTCATAACACTTGTATGGAAGCATTTAAAAATTTATAAATATAAATAAAACCAAAAAGGAGAACAAAAAATGAAAGCAGAAATGAAAATTGTTAATATAAAAATATTTTATTGTGAAGAATGTAAAGCAATAAAGGAATTTGATTACCAAGACGAATTCGGACATTCAACTAATGACGATTATGAATTTTTATATGAAGACATCAAAATTGAAACTGAAAAAGAAGAAAATTTTGATTATTGTGAACAGTGTGAAAATTGATTTTGTAAAAAATGTAATTCAGAAAACGAAGAAGCTGGGAAAATGATGATAAAAGAAAAAGATATGGCATTTTGTAGTCAAGATTGTTTTGAAGAATGAGAAAATTAATGAGATTTATATCACCAATAACTTGACCTGGTGGCAAGTCTAAACAATGGAATTTAATTAAAAGTTATTTTCCCAAGGAAAATAAAGATTTAATTTATGTAGAACCGTTTTTTGGCGGTGGTAGTGTTGGTTTAAATGCTTTGAGAGAACAATTATTTAGCAAATATATTTTTTCAGACTTAAACGAGGAATTAATGAACTTTTGAAAAGATATGATGCCAAAATATGAAATTATTCCAACAATGAACTATCTTTATTGACCCAATACAAATATGGAAAAACTAAAAGAATTTTATAAAATAAATCAACCACTCCCTTATTTTAGGCACATGAAATTTCTTATGAATAATAATTTAACTTTTAATGGACAAGCCTGAGGAACTTGAACTCAGCAAAGACTAGAACAAAATTGAAATGTAAAAAAAGGACAACGAGTTTGAAATTGTAAAAAGTTGCTATGAGACAATAAGCATAAAATAAATTTTTTAAATAAACATTTTGTTTCAACTCGTTATAAAATACCGAAAGCACAAACCAATCCATCAGAAATATTTTATTATTTGGACCCACCTTATTATCAAAATGAGGGAAAACCATACAAGCACAGAATTTTAAAGCCCCAATTTTCATTACTTGTAGCTTGACTTAAAGACTTAAATAATTTAAAAATTAAATTTTTGTTAAGTATTGATGATTGCGAAGAAACTAGGGAAATGTTCAAAGAATATAACATTCATATTGCAGAATGAAAATATACAAGCACAAATGCAAAAAAACACCCTGTAAAAATGGGAAAAGAATTAATTATTACTAATTATTAAAAGAAAGGAGTTATTAATTATGTCAAATAAACCAGCTCCATTAAGAAGAAAATTAACTGCTATTAATGAAATACTTAAAAAAATTGAAGAAAACAGAATTCAAGATTCCAAAGAAAATTTAAAAAATTATAAAGAAGAATTAGAAGCAGAAAAAAGTTTCATACAAAAATCATTAAAAAAATATAGATAGTAGGTGTTTATTAAATGCAATTTTGAATTCTCATAATAGTAATAATGGGAGTTAATATGTTGTTGTTTTTAAATTTATTTTGCCTTTGAATTTGAACAAAATGATTTGAAAATTATTCAAATAATGAAATTTATAGTAAAAAAGAAGTAATACTCTATTTTATCTTTCTCTTAATTACATTTAGCTGAATTGTTTTGTTGTTATATGCAATATTTATGGTACTTATGTGTCCTTTATTAATATTGATTGATCTAATAAACAAACCAAAAGGAGTTTCCAAATTTCAATCAAAAATAGAAAAAAAGTAACTCAATTTTTAAAAGGAGGAGTTAATTATATATCAACAAAAAAATAGAAAGAAGGTGGCATTGTGAATAAACTCATTATTCTAGAATCTCCTGGAAAAATTAAAAAAGTAACTCAATTTTTAAACGAAATTGATAAAAACAATAATTATATTGTAAAGGCTTCGATTGGTCACGTAAGAGAATTAGACGACAGCGAAGAATATAAAATAGGTCTTAACATTAAAACTATGATTCCAAATTTTATTGTTTCAAACGATAAAAGAAAAGTGGTTAATGAATTAAAACAATTATCTAAAGAAGTGGATGAAATAATTTTAGCAACCGATCCAGATAGAGAAGGTGAAGTAATTGCTTGACATTTATATGATCTTTTAAAACCTTTTAATCAAAATTTTAAAAGACTGAGACTTAATGCAATCACAAGTGAATGCATAAAAAAAGAAATGCAAAATTTAAGTGAAATAAATATAGATTATGTTAATGCAGGATTAGCAAGAAGTTATTTGGATAAAATTACAGGCTATATATTATCTAGAGTATTACAAGATCAAAATATTGGCAAAAGTGCTGGCAGAGTACAAAGTGCAGTATTAAGAATTTTAGCAGATATTGAAGATGAAATTAAGAATTTTAAAAAAGAAGAATGATTTATTTTGCGAGATAACTTAAGTGTAGTTTTTAAGAATGTTGAAATGCTAGAAGAAAATAAGTTTGAAGTTATTAAATATAAAACTTTTGATGAAGTAATGAATGTAAAAAAAGGACTAAATAATTTTTACTATGTTGACAAAATTACAACAATTGACTTTAAAGATAAACCTTTTGTCAATTTTACAACAAGTGATTATTTACAAGCAGCTAAAAGCAATCTTAAATTAAAGGTTAAAGATTCTACAAAAATTGCTCAAAGTTTATTTGATAAAGGATTAATAACTTATATCAGAACTGACTCTACAAAATTAGATCAAGAAACAGAAAACAAATTAATAGAATTTGTTATAACAAAATTTGGCCAGAATGCAATTGGCAAAATTCACACAAAAAACGAAAAAGAAACGGACCAGGAAGGTCATCCTCCGATCACCCCAACCCACTTTGAATGATTACCTGGTAATATTCAAAATTACTGTGATGAAAATCTTACAATTGATGAAATTAATGTTTACACATTAATTTGAAAAAACACAATTAATTCAGCACTAAAACAACCCAAAGGAAACAAAAACACTTATATTTTAAAAAATAATAATCAGTATTTTTTAGGAGAAGTAAAAGAATATATTGATTTAGGTTACTACAATTTTGATAAAGACTTATCAATTCCTAAATCACAAAATTTAAATTGATCAATTGGGCAAAAAATAAATTGCTTTTCAATTCAAGTTATAATGCAAAATTCAAATCCAAAACCAAGATTTGGGGAAGCAACATTGATTAAAGAATTAGAAAGACTTGCAATTGGAAGACCAAGCACTTATAAAACCTCGGTTGAAGTAAATCAAAAAAGGTTATATGTAGAAACTGATCAAAAAGATATTATGTATGTTACTGATCAAGGAATTAAAGTAGACAATTTTTTAAAGCAAAATTTTAAAGAATTTATAAATTTAGATTTTACTAAAAATATGGAAAAAGACTTAGATTTAATTGCTAAAGCTCAAATCGACTATAAAACTTATGTCAAAAATTATTATGAAAAAATAGAAAAAGAAGGTAAAAAATATATGATAGATATTGCAATTTGTCCCAAATGTAAAAAGGGATTTTTAAAACAAAAAGATTATGAAGGTGCTCCATTACAATGTAGCGAATATAAAACTTGTGATTTTATCCAGGCATCAAAAAATGCTCAAAATTGTGGAAATGATAATTGTATTGGAAAAATATATACAATTGAATATTTGAAAGATAATCAAAAAAAATCATTTCTAAAATGTACACAAAAAGAATGCTTTTGAATACCAACGGCAATTCAACAATGTCCTTTTTGTCAAAAAGGGTGATTGATTATAAGAGAATACCAGGATAAAAAAACTAAAGCTTCAAAAAATTTGTTAGTATGTAATGCTGGTGAAAAAATATGTGGTAAAGTTATTGATTTTGATTATAAAAAGAAAGAAGAAAATTAAAAATGAAAAACAAGAAAATATCATTACTAGAATTATCAAACGAATTTATTCAAAAAACAATGCAAAATTTAATGTTAGAACTTTCACAATATTTCAGAAACAATGTTAATATTTTTGTTATTGAAGAATTCAATTTAGTAAGTGAAAATACTACTTTTCATCTAGAAATTGGTGACTACAAAATTAATTTAAATGAAGTTTATGTTAATGACAAAGTAGAAAAAATTTTATTAGACATATTTGATTATGCAGGAAATGCTTGATATCCAAACAAATTTTTTAAAGAAGAATTAACAATTGCAGGAGAAATAATTCTTGAAAGATGAAAAAAAGGAATATTAATTTCCAACTAAAAGGAGTTGAAGCGATATGTTAGTATGTAGTGCTGGTGAAAAAATATGTGGTAAAGTTATTGATTTTGATTATAAAAAAAAAGAAGAAAAGTGTTCGAATTGCCATGAATATTTTTTCTTTGAGGAAAATCGAGAAGAAGGCCTAACAATTAATGATTTATTTGATGAAGCATGGGAAAAACTGGAACAGGAATGCAAATAAATATAAGTAATTCAGAAGCGGATAAAATAAAAAATATTTTAGATTTTGCAATAGGGGATATAAAACCGTATGTCTTCAAAAATTGACAAAAAATGAAAAAGGAATAGGAATGCTAAAATGGAATTTTTAAACATATTAATAAATAAATATCAAAATATACTTGACAAATCAAATAACAGAATTGTAAATATGGTAGCTAAAATTGACAAAAAATTTGGAGTAGACTTTTTTGAAAAAAATTTCCCTGGGGAAAAAGAAGAAAAGTTAAGAGAATTAAAAGAATTAATTGAGATTGAAACAACTTCTAATATTTGCTATAGAAATTTTTTAGATGATTTAAAAAATTTAGAAAATATATGAAAAAATAAAGATGAATTATATAGATCATGCAATTAATGAATTGCAAAAAGCTTATGTTCAAATAAATGAAGAGTTATTTTCAAATAATTTAAAAGAAATTGTTATTTTGATTGATATTTCAAATAAACAAAATTATAAAAATTTACCAAAAAATAGTAAAAGTAAAATATGAAAAAGCTATTATAAAGAATTAGTTATTACAAATCTAAATTTTAATGGTGATTATAAAAATGTTTTAGAAAAATTATTACACCAAATGGTTCACCAATTCTGTCAAGAAAACAATATTAAAGATTTAAATAAAGATAATAAGCATAATCGAATTTTCAAAAAATGAGCAAAAAGATATAAATTAAAAGTTATTAAAAATTCATTGAAAATAACAGAATGTGAAACTTATATTTCAATTTTTTTAAATAGGTATTTTGAATTGTTAGACATTAATTTTAATATATTAGATTATTTTTTAATAGTTCAAAAAGCAAAAAAAGAGTTTTGACTTATAAAAGAAAAGGAAAAATTAGATAAAGAGTCAAAATTAAACCAAAAGCTAGATCTATTTATACAACAAGCATTAAAAGCTTTTAAAATTTTTGAGGAACAAAATTATTGAAATGAACAAAGCAAAAAAGATGTTTTATGAAGTAGTTTATATGGAACAAATAGAATAATCGAAACTCAAAAATGATGAAAAACTAAGAATAACAAAAAAAGAACAAAGGAATAATTCTATGGAAAAATTTAAAATAAGACTTAATAAATACTACAAATTAGGTGAATTGATGGAATGACTAGCAGATACTTATGGTTGAACAAGCGATCCAAATTTCGTACTCTTAGATTCTGATTATAAAAAAATTCATTGATCAGAACATGTTTGAGGTTGTTTTTTTATCAATCAAACAAGTGTAGAAAAATTGAAAGCAATTGGTTATCTCAATGTGACCGAACCACTTATTATTAGTCGAAAATGAATTATTGAAAGCACTAAAAATGTCTATGTAAAACATTGAGAAATAATTAACAATTGTTGAACTATTGTGCTAGCTGATTTGAAAAACAAAGAATTTGAAAAATTATGGAATAAAGAACCCGAGATTGATTCTTAAAATTTAAAGGAGGAATTTTATGGAAAATTTTAAAATACCACTTAATAAATACTACAAATTAGGTGAATTGATGGAATGACTAGGCGATACTTATGGTGTTGAAGGTGATGATCGAAGTTTTCAACTTTTGGATTGTCATTATAACGAAATTTATTATTCAGGACATGTTTATAAACAATATTCTTTTACAGAAATAAGTGTTAAAGAATTAAGAAAAATGGGCTTTAATGACATCATTCAACCCAAAGCTGTTGGTTTTGAATGACATAATCGAAATACTTATAATGTTTTGGTTAGCAATTTTGAATTGAGAAGACATTGTTGAACTATTATCCTTGCAGATTTAAACAAAGAAAAATTTGATAAATTATATAATGAAGGCAATAAAGAGAATGATGAAAATTTAAGGTCAAATGATTTTATAAAGGGGGAAAGTAATGATGAAACAAGAAAAAAATAAAGACACTGAAAATAAAGAAATAACCGTTACAAAAAAGAATGTTTATGAGTTAAAGTCAGTGAAAGAAGACTTTAAAACTCTTGAAGAATACAATCAATATTTAGAAAAAGTTAAACAATTCAAAAACAATACAAAATATACTTTTAAAAATTTTTGTTATAGATGTTCAAAAACGACAATTACTTATCATTGAATTCTAAAGTGTGCTAGTTGTAAATTGGATTTACAATGTCTTGGCAAGTGATTAGAAAGAGAAATGTTTCAACATTTAACGGGTTTTTGAGATCCTAAAAATATTGCTGAAAGACATAAAAATAGTAGTATTTATGTTAAAAATACAAGCTACAAAAAATAGAATAGAGAAAACAAAAATATGGAAAAAAATAAATCAATGAGAATTTTCAATCAACTAGATTTTGATAAAAAGATTAGTAATTTGCAGATTTTAGAAGATAATATCATTACTAAAAATTATGGGGAAAATAGTATTTTAATAAAGTGTTTTGATCAAGAAAAAGAATTGATATATCAAATTTGTTTTGCAAAAGGCAAGAATAGTTCTTTATTTAAAATTATGCAAGGTTATAAGCAATGTGATAGTAGAAAAAGTGTTTATAATATTGGAATTCCTACAAATCATTTTTTTTGAGTTTGAAAGTATGATTTAAATTCTGGTCGATTGATTGGCAAGGAGCAAATTCATTATAGTAATCTTGTTTATATTTTAGAAGAAAACAACAAACAAAACATACTTTTAATCAATAAACAAAAAAATCTAGACTTAAATATAACCGGAGAAGGATTGAAAAGAATTCAAAGAGAATATCAAAAATATAAAGAAATGTATAATCAATGAAACCAAACTGAAAAAAATAAATATAATAAATTCATTAAAAAAATAGACCAAGTCTTTGAAAATAATGAGAAAGTTGAAGAACTGAAAGACATCGATGATTATCTCAATGATGTCGACGAAAAAAACACTAATGAATTTGAAAAAATTCAGTTTGATGATCAAATTAAACTTAATGATTTAATGAAAGAATTGGGAAATAATTTTTCAAATAAATTAGTATAAATTATAAAAGGTTCAAATATAAAAGCTTCAAAGAGAAAGAGAGAACCTAAGTATACCAGTAGTGTGACACTACTGGCTTTTTGTGTAAGAAAGGAATTAAGAAATTATGAAATACACAAAGGAATTAAAGACAAAGGTTATTGATAAATTTAAATCTGGAGAAAGTGCTAAAAAAATTGCTTTAGATTTTCAGTTAACTGCTGGATCTCAATTAGTTTATCTTTGAGTAAAACAAGAAGACTCCTATAATTTAAGCAATAAAAAAAGTAAAATATGTAGTGAGGTGGATATTATGAGTAAAAACTAAAAGAGAATTTACCAGCAAAGAATTACTAAAATCACAAAGAAAATAAAAATCTAGCAAACAGAAATGATAAATTATTAAATGAAATGATAAATTAAAAGAGATTTAAAAAGAAGGAGGAAGAATTGATTTTAAGAGAGCGAGATTTGAGGTTTTGGAAAAGTCCATTCCTTCTTGCACAAGCAATCTCATACTAAACATGATGAAATTGAGCAAGAAGGAAAAATGGAAATAACAAAAACAAAAATATATAAACATTATGCTTTTGTCAAGTTTATAAACTAGAGGCCACTTATGGAATGGGTACAAATCGCTTAACTAAATATTTTGAAGTCACAAAAGAGTTATAAAAATTTAAATTAACAAACAATCTTATTTCACCAATTGAAGTGTTTAAAAGCAGCTAGACATTCCAATTCTTCCTGACTTTTTTTGCTAGTTGAAAACGCAATCCCTTTAATAAAGGACTTTTATGCACAAAATGGAAAAATGGCAAACGGACCTCAAGTTATTCATGATTGAATTTTATTTACTCATAATAAAAATGTTTTTATTAAACTTATTAGAAAGATTCAAAAAGAGTTTAGTTATATTTTTTAACTGCTAATAGAGTTAAAAGAAAACTATGCCAGAATCAAAAACATAACCAATATGTCAAAGATGATTTAATTGGTTCTAATTATGACACAGAAAATGTTGTAGGAATTGATGGAACAAATTTTAAAATTTATGTTGGAAATAGTACAGTATTAACAAATCAACTATGTTTAATTTCTTATGACTGAGATTTGAAAACTATCGTAGACTATTGTTTTGATAATACAGAAAATTCAAAATCAGCCTATAAAGTTATCTCAAAAATTAATGAGTATGCAATAAATACAAATACTGCAAAAACTATTCAATCAGATAGATCTAACGCTTTTTCTTGTGAAACAATACATTTACAAGTTGAATCCTTTGATTTGTTAACACATTCAATGTCCAATTCTGGTTTTAAACATAATGCCCCTACAGAATCTTTAAACGGATGAATTAAAAATAAATTTTTTAAAACTTATGGAAGGAGATTTTTAACATTAGAAGATTTCAAAAGAAAATTTGCAAAATTTGTTGCAATTTGAAACAAACTTAAATTAATACAATATAATATTGTTAACACAAAAGTAAAACGCATCTAAAAGGTGTAAATGGTATACTTAGGTTCTCCTATTCTGACTAAATAGGAAAACCTAAGTATACCGGTAATGTAATGCTACTGGTATACTTAGGTTCTCTCTTTCTATATATAATATCCTTTAAAGATTTATTTTATAAAATTTTTCAAATTCAATATTTTTACTTTTTATAATTATTTCTCTGATTAATGAAACTAAATTAAAATCACCCTAGATTATTTTTAATTAAAACAAAAAAGCACTCATAAATTTAAAAGCTGAATATGCTGCATGTACATATTTTGTTTTATGATTGTAATCCAAAGAAGCCTGACTAGTAAAAGTTATTTGATATCTATAATTGCCCATTCATTCGCCAGTTAATGTCATATTAACCCTATGTCTAGAAGTTGGTGTATGTTTAAATTCTTCATAAACTACAACAACCTCTGATTTATTACTATGCAAATTGATTGTTTCAACCCCAGAATCAGGAGTTTCCATTTCAACTCCTCTATCATCATATATTCAAGCATTATTGCCATTATCTGTAAAGTTATAACCTAAATGAAAACCTATTTCTACTGCACTATAATCAAGTAAAAACTTTTCTTTAGAATCATAGCCAAGCTCACCAATTTTAATTTCAGCAACGCTTATATTTTTTTGACCAAATCAGTCATTTCTAGTTTCAGCCGAAATCTCTTCGAACATATCAAATTTAGGTTCAAAATTTTTAGGTTTGTCAATTTTTTTAGGATATCTTGATAAAATATTTCTTTGTAATTTATTATAATTTACAACCGGTATTTCTATATGTTTTCGATTTTCAATCAAATTGTTTACATCATATTTTTCAACATTGCTTGCATTTGCATTTTTAACTTTATTTGTGTGTTCTTTCACAAACGTTGTAGTTGTTGGAGACAAAACCCCTCAATATAACCATAAAATTTAACATTTTTTCATTTTTCTTTTCCTCTAATTCTTACAATATTATTATAAGTAAAAGGGTAAAAAAAACAAGTTCAGATAATTACTTTTATGTAAATAATCGCCAATAACAAATGATTATAAGTTTTAAAGCAAAATATAAACCTCTTAAAAAAAGAGGTTTATATGCTTAGTCAATGATAGAGAATTTGTATTATATTTCTATTTGTTTAATCATAAGAATAGAGAACAACTCTATGCTCTAAAATATTTTTTCTCTTCTATTTTCCTTTTAAAATATAAATATTTTCTTTTTTTAAATCAGAGCTAGAGTCTAATTCACCTAACAAAAATTCGTTGGTGATTTCTGGATCTGTAGTTTTTAAAATTTCATTACTCCTATCATTTTGTGTTTCAATAATTGAATCAAAATCGATTTCAAAATCTTTCAAGCGTTTTTCGGTTGATTTTATTTTTCATTTTTTAAATATTAAACCAATAATAGGAAAACCCTCCACAATATTGTTCATTATTTTAGGTGAACAAATGTAAGCAAAAACAATTAAAACAAAAACAGAAGAAATTAATGTTAAAAAGAATAGTGCAATTAGTGCGCCAATTTGTGCTATTGATGAAGTGGCTTGGCGAATATCTAAAATATCATTGATAACAAATACATTTAATAATGACATTAATAAAATTGGTGATATCAATGCTAAAAAATTATTTAAAACATATTTTTTACTTGAATTGTAAGTTGCATATTTTCACACATAAACTCATAAATAAAAATACCTTAAAAGCATAAAAAATAATTTACAAAAGTATAAAACAGTTACTCCTACCACTAAGTATTTTTCAACTCCTCCAACTTTAACAACTACAACTAAAAATGTTAATAAAGTAGCCATCACTAAATATGAGCCTCCCATAATATTTTGAAATTTAGAAACATCTCCATATCTACCTTTTGCATGAATTAAAGTT